>JAPFFP010042262.1:0-14296 GCA_026153255.1 Solanum medicagineum | reverse complement strand
AAATTTTGAATCAAACCTTCTAAAACAAATAAATTGAACCTGAGAAGTATGTTTTCTTGTTTTATATATGTATGTACGGATTACCTATTATGTCTTATGTGTTGAGCCTAGATGATATGACGTACTTGACCTAATCAGTGAGAGTCTTGCATGATGTGAGTTAGAGCCTTGAGTTGCATTGCATGGATGACAGTCCAAAGTCATTGAGTTGTTGAGTAATTAAGTTGAGTTATTGAGAATTGAGTTGACTTATTTGAGATGAATCAAAGAGGTGAGTTAAGCTAATTTCTATGAGCACATTTTAGTCTTGGAAGGAGTATTGAGTATCGAGTTGGGTGATTGAGGAGCACCACAGAACTACGTTGCCAATATAGGATGGTCGCATGGGATGATTCTGGTGACCCATGTCCCAATAGATGAACATTCTCTTTGGATCCAATAGAGAGAGGTAAGGTTGACGTCCTATTCCGTGGCAAGTTTAGGACAAACGTGGCAACGATGTCTTTTCATTGTACATCACCAAAGTCATGGTGGGGTGAAGAGTTATGTTGGCTACAGAAACTTCCAAGAAAATACTTGATTTGAGCATATTATGATTTTTGAACTGAGATGTATTAAACACTGAATCTATTTCTAAAGCATGATTTCAAACTTCAAACTTTCATGAATTACTTGAGTTAAGTTATGAGATGAGGAGTTGAGCCTCGATTGAGTTTGAGCCCTATTTGTTTCCTTGAGCTATTTTACATACCCTACATTCCACATACTGACGCCACTCGGCGCTGCATCCTTTCATGATGCAAAGACAGGTATTAGAGAATTTCAGCAGATGCACCATTGATGTTCAGATCCATGATTCTAGAGATGGTGAGCGCTCCTTACCTTCGAAAGTGCCCTTTTCCGTTACTCTGTATTGAATTTTCCTTGAGTAAGGTAGCTATGGCCTGTCATGGTACTATCAAGATGTTAGAGGTAGATGATTCATAAGCATTGAGTAGAGGATGTGGAGTATTGTACGTTTTCCAACTTTTGTTTTATTGAAAAACTTCTTTTTGTATATACAGACTGGGTTATTTAATTACTTTACTGTCTTTTCTTTGAACATTTTTCTTCCACTGTTGAGTATGAGGTAAGAATGAGGCCAAGTGGTTCGCTCGGGGACAAGTAATAGTCTCTGAGTGTCACTCATGCCAAGGCTACCCTCCTAGGGCGTGACAAATAAGTACCCAATGAACAAGAAATCTTATGGATGCTTTGGTCTCACTACCCTCCTAAGGTTCAAAACAAGCTGCCAGATGAGGGAGCAAATCCCACTGGCAGCACCATCTTTTTTACCTTAAAATACGTCTGCCAGATGAGCACACACAGTCTTTAAATCCTGAATCTGCCACTGACCAAAAGCGATAGAAATAACAAGAACGTAACCCCTTGTTGTTTCTTGGCGATTTGTGGATAATTAGATCCGTAACAGTGGTAGCATTTTTCATGGCATCCATATTGTCAAAAAGAACCAAGATAAGAAAAAATCTAACAGTGGGATGGTAAAAAAAAGGATAACACTATTGGGGTACTATTTTCCATTGCATCCATATTGTCATAGAAGAACCAAGATGAAAATAATCTAACGGTGGGATGGAAAATGGATCTCTGCTTTTTCGCATGGTAGCATTGATGGAGTTTTCCCATTTTATGGCGGTACTAAGATGAGGTTTTCGTTGAAGAATCCATTTCCGAATGAGGTTGACTGGGAAAAAAGAAAGATGGGGTCTAAATGAGGAGGGAGATGAAGAGTTGGAGTAGAGGGAGAGAGATAAGAAGAACAATAGGTGATTTAAAGATAAATTATGCTTTAGGTTGCAATTACAAAAAGTATCCCAAAAAGGGTTATAATTAATCTAAAATGATTCATTTACGTAAAATTTCAAAAAATAAAAAATAAAAAAATCCTGAAGTCTGGTCTATGACCGACTTCAGGAGAATATGATAAGACCCTAAATAAGGGTTTCCTAATTGCAAAACCATCTATGTCCAGTTCACTCAGTGCTCCTTTCTGCTATTGAAGATGCATGACTATGTATTGGAAGTGACGACTAATTAATTGTATACATTAGTTAGTTTAGTTTATAAGTGAATAGTTAATTAGTTTATTAGTTGGATTAGTTGGGAAATTATCTCATACTGTGAGGTACATTATAAGTAATATAGGGAGGAGGTATAGGGATATAAATATATGTATTACTGTACATACAATTATTCAATACATTCATATTCTTCCCTTTACCAATTCAAAACAGAGGAGTTTTGCCCTAATCCTCCAATCCCATCTTTCCCTGACGGCGAGGTCGTGGAAACGATCATAGTATCAGAGCCTCATCACTGACGACGGTGACAGTGACAAGTTCTTTAGCAAGCTCGAGAATGACGAAAACTGGAGAAGCCAGTCGCGAATTGACTGGAGATGGCGAATCAGTTGGAAGATCAATTGAAACGCTCGATGCCGTGGAGAAGATTAGGAATCATCCCCTATATCTTCATCCGTCGGACATGCCGGGGAGTGTGCTCACCTCGATTCAACTTACAGGGGCAGAAAACTACTCCCTATGGAGTAGATCGTTGCTAATCACTCTTCGCGCCAAGAGTAAACTAGGATTTGTTCTCGGAACATGTAGAAGAACAGATTATGGCCCTGAATTGGAAGAACAGTGGGAAAAGTGCAATGCATTTGTTCTCGCGTGGATTATGAACACTGTATCGAAGGAATTGTTAAGTGGAATTGTATATGCCTCGGATGCGGCGACGGTTTGGGCAGACTTGAACGAAAGATTTAACAAAGTGGATGGATCAAAGGGTTATCGACTTCATCGGGAAATTTGCACCCTGAGTCAAGGTAATCTGACTGTTTCTGGTTATTTCACCAAGATGAGGCTCTTGTGGGACGAATTTGATGCCCTGGTGCCTCCACCTACATGTAATTGTGAAAAATCTAGAATATATGTTGATCACATACAATATCTGCGACTGTTTGCTTTTCTGATGGGACTCAACGATGTGTATAGTCATGCGCGTAGTCAAATACTCATGATGAATCCCTTGCCAAATATGAATAGAGCCTATGCAATGATCATATCAGTTGAAAGCCAGTGAGTGACTGCCAGTTCAAATGTGAATGAATCCATGGCATTACACGTTGGAAAGGGGAATTACTATAAAAAGGGAGGTTATGACTCAGTGGAGAGTGGTGAATAGTTGGGATTCTATGCTGGAAGAAGTGGGAATGCAGGCAGTATGGGGAACTTCAACACCTATAAGCAAAGAAGGAACATCAATCTGTACTGTGAGTATTGTAAAATGCAGGGGCACACTAGGGATATATGCTATAAGCTTGTTGGTTACCCAGCTTATTGGAAATTTAAGAAGAAGACCGGACCAAATGTAATGCAGAATAGTAGAGTGCAAAAGGATCATGACATGGTGAACCATGTAAACATTCACAGAAATGAGAGAGAATCAAAAGATTTCTTTTCCCCTGATGATTTTGTGAAGAGCATTGAGACATAACCAGCCCTTACTTCAAATCAATACAACAGGATTTTGCACTTATTGGAAAGGAAAGCTTCAGCATCTGATTCAAGCTCAAGTAAAGGGATAGATAACAAGGCAAACATGGCAGGTATAATCACTATGACTAATGTTTTGTCTGTTAATGATCATAATACACAGGTAAAAGTAAAGGGAGAAGAAGGAAATTGGATAGTTGACTCAGGTGCTACCTGTCACATGACACACAATCTAGATAAATTATGTCATGTCTCTGAGAGTGTTAATAGAATAGTATATTTGCCTAAAGGAAAAACTGCACAAGTATCACATGTTGGATGTTGTAGCACAACTGATGGAAATTTGTTAGGAGATGTACTAGTGGTGCCTAATTTCAAACATAATCTATTGTCAGTGTCAAAGCTGACCAGACAACTGAGTTTCTCAATCAATTTCTTTCTTGATTTCTTTTTACTCTAGGACCTCTCCACTGGAAGAGTGAAGGGGATTGGTAGAGAAGTGAATGGCCTATATCATTTACCTGCAACCCTGCAATCAGAAGAAAATAAGAGGGCTCATGTAGTGATGATGACATAGCATAGCAGAACAGAGAAGATGTTATGGCATAGCAGATGGGCATCCATCCACAAGGGTATTGCAGCACTTGCTCACACATATCAGCTTTGATAGTGAGGATGAGTGTAGTAGATGTTCTGTCTGTCCTCTTGAAAGACAGACTAGATTGCCTTTCAATTTGAGCATGTCTAGAGCAATAAATGTTTTTAATTTACTTCACCTTGATGTATGAGGACCTTACAGAACTGCAACACATAATGGATTTAGATTTTTTTAACCATTGTAGATGATCATTCAAGAATGTGTTGGGCATACTTAATGCAATTGAAGAGTGATGTGTTTTTAGTGTTAAAATCTTTCTTAGCACTGGTACACACCCAATTTAATAAGCATGTTAAAAGGATTAGTGTTGACACCCAATTTTTACCCTCCACAGTGTCAATTTAATCATCGAGTTTCATTTTGTTTTAACGAGTTTTAAACAATTATTTTCAAAAAAAAAAACTAATGCAGCGTGGGGGTCACTTACTCCCAATCCCTCATTTTCCCCTTCTTCTCACACGGACGCGGGAACCCATTCCCTTTCCCCTGTTATTCTTCTTCTTCATCATCAACAAAGCCACCTACCCGACAAACTTCACTTTTCCTCAACATTCTTCCCCGACAATTTCTAATGCTCCCCATCCCCTTTTCCCCACGGGTTTCGCTTTATCAAGGTCGAGAACCGACCCTACCCGTTGAAAATTTTGAATTTTGAAAACCCTAGCCATCCCCCTCAATTTGCCCTAATCGTCCCTATTTAATCTCTTCTTCTTCTCCATTTGAAAGGGGGATGAAGGAACGAGTTCGAAAACCTAGTATAGGCGGCAGTCATCTTAGAGAGATCAATTTGGCAACCAGGGCAGCCGTCGATAAGCGGGGAAATAATCGAAAAATCCCCTTTAGAAATCCGGTGGCGAATCGAATCATAGAAAAACCATAGCAAAAGCTTGAGCAGCGATAGGCAATCCGAGAACCCTAGATAGGCAGTTCAATCCAAAAAAAATCCTAATTCTTCAAGTTTCCAGCTTTGAGTTTTGAAAACCAGATTCCACATTGGTGGTAGAAAGGATTCGTCAAACTCGTCGTCGTCCCAGTCGCTGCTCCGACAAGGGTAATACTCTAGTCTCACTTTTCATTTTGAGTTTCGTATATTTTGTTCGAATATGAATTCATGAAGCTACATCGAAGGCATCATATTTGCGTTTGTTTGTATTGACTGGAAATTCCCTGTTGGAATGAAGTTGATGTTGTGATGTTGTTGTCATTTGGTCGTTAAGACATTCCTGGGGTTATGTTGTGATGTTATTTCGAATTAGCTGCAGGTTTTGTATTTCAACGAATGCTATGCTCTAGTATCTGTGATTCGTGATTAGTTTTAGCCCTCTGTCACTCTATCTGTTTCTCAGTTTTAAAACTGGTTGTTAGTGGATTTCATTTCCTTTTTTTTCTATTCTTGAAGTTCCTGTCATGCTCTTTGACTTTACATATTGCATAAACATGCTTTATTCATTCAACATACTGGTTTAGTTTTCAAGTGTTACCCACATTAGCCTATTTTAATGATCTTAAGATGATAACCTAAAAGAATCATGGTCTCTTTTACTCTAATATGCATTGCTATACTCATGATGCGTTAAGAGTCACAGTGAAAGAATGTGTATTGTGTTTTACCTTTTATGAGATCTGATTTAGTTGGGCTGGTGTCACTAGATCACATGTTTCTGTCATGGTATCCCTTTTGATTTGTTCCATTTATTGCTGCTGTCGTTCTTGAGCTGCTGTAACTGCTGCTGAAACACTGATGCTGAAATACTGCATCTGAACGATACTGCCTATGAGCCAAAAGGCTTCTTTGTTTTGCATCTACTTGACTCTTGCCTGTTAGTTGATTATGCTCTTGCTTGTTAGTTGATTATTTTGCCTAAACATTCATTGCTGCGCCTGTCCAATTTGGGATACCCTTTTGAAAGAGTTAATATTGTTCTCTTTGGTATAAGTATGCATGATCATGCTCAAATGTTTTCCTGTTTAATATGAGATGCTTACTGCTAGCAATAGTCCTTTTATCTTGTCTCAAGCTCTTGTTCTTGGCTGCTGTCCAGTAGCATTTTGACTTGATTTCATCCCACTAAATGTGATCTTCTAATTGTTCTCACATGTGGCTCTTTTCTAGAATTTTATTATTGTTTACCCCTGTTTTCATAGAAGTACCCTCTCCTTGTTTACTATGTCCAGCATAAGCATAATGTATTCTTGTTGAGTGTTCTCCCTTTCCTCCTTGACACTTGCCTCGATGCATCGATGAATATTTCACTAATCTTTAATTTTATTTCCTTGCATGAACGATGCTCCGAGCCCATTTTGGACTCCCCATTCTACATTTCTTGGGCCATAGAGGCCCAAACCTCCTTTTCTCCGAGTCGGCCCAATTCCCAGAAGAAAGAAGCTATTATACATATTTCGGAAGCAAGAATCGCACTATATGTACTGATATACATGTGTACTGATATACATGTGTATACACAGTAGCACAGGGAAAAGGCCCAAAAGTTGCAACAAAGATATAAATGGGACAGAGGCCCAGAATCGACAACTCTCTTTTTTTATTTTCATATATATTTGTATTCTGTTTGGATGCTAACATTTTATTCTATTGGTTTCAATCTAATTGAATTCCCCGGCATGTCAAACCATTTATATTTTTTAAAAAAAATTAAATTTCACTTTTATTTTGGAAAGGTATTGGCGTAAAAAATAAAAAATGTGATTTTATCATGTTAGTTCAGTTTTTTAAGATAATTTTTTCAATTTAGTTGAGTCTAGTCAAATCTTTTCAAGCTTGGTCAAAGTCTTTCAAAATTAATCAATTTCAAAATCAATCAATTTTTTTTCAAGTCAAATCAAAGTTAGTCAAATCTCTTAATCACCGGATAACCGCATTTAGCGGCCATTTCAAGTGCGTAAAACCTTCTTGAAGTGGAAATGTAAATCCGAACCTTCTCTTTGGATTTTTAAGAGATTTTTCTGTTAGGTATTTTAAAACATTTAATTGTTTCCTAATTATCCGTAAAATTAGGTGGCGACTCTCTGTTTGTTTTTCTTTCGAATTTTGAAAATTGGTTTATACTTACATTAATTGAGTTTAAACCGATTTTTGATTTTTGAATTTCTTTTCAAATAAAAGCCATTTTTCGGCATAACAATTAGAACGGACAATGATACAGAATTCTTCAATACTGACTGTTGTATTTTACTGAAGAATCTTGGAATTATACATGAAAGCAGTTGTCCATACTCTCCACAACAAAATGGGGTGGCTGAAAGGAAGCACAGGCATATACTAGAAGTGGCTAGAGCAATTAGATTTCAAGGTAATATTCCTATTAGATTCTGGGGAGAATGTGTGTTATCTGCTGTGTATTTGATTAACAGGCTTCCCACACCACTTTTGAAGGGCAAGTCTGCATATGAACAATTTCATGGACACAAAGCAAGCATAGAACATCTGAGAGTGCTAGGCTGTTTGTGCTATGCAACCAAAGCAATCAAACAGGATAAATTCTCCCCTAGGTCTGAGCCATGTGTATTGATGGGGTACTCATCCACACAAAAGGGATACATACTATACAGCTTAGTCCAGAAAAGACTCATTGTTAGCAGAGATGTGACATTCAAGGAGAATGTATTTCCCTTCAAACAAATGGCCAGTGACCAGCAACCACTGTTCCACACTGATCTAGCTGTCCCATCAGAGAATTCTCCTGCCTGTGATGAAGATAATCAGCTCCCTGCACCTAGTGCAACAGGTAATGTGGACATAGATACTGATTCTATGCCCCTCAATGATGATGTCTCAGAACCAGTGGGTGAATGCAATGTTCAGGGTGATGCCATCAATCCTATCACTGAGGAAGTGGATAGAATTGAAAATAACATGCCCAGGAAGTCCACCAGAAGCTCTCATCCACCTATTTGGATGAAAGATTATGTAGCTCAGACAACCAAGGCCTATTCTCAGAGTAACTATGTATCTTATGACAGTGTGTCACCTAAGTATCAGGCTTACTTGTCCATGTTTTTCATAGAAACTGAACCAAGAAATTTTGTGGAAGCAGCAAAAGATAGCAGGTGGAGGGATGCAATGCAGAATGAAATACAAGCTCCAGAGGAAAATGGAACCTGGAAGATAGTTCAACTGCCAGAAAGAAAGAACATTGTTGGTTGCAAATGGGTATACAAGATAAAGTATAAGGCAGATGGTCAAATAGACAGGTTCAAGGCTAGACTTGTGGCAAAAGACTACAGCCAGATTGAAGGTATTGACTACCAAGAAACCTTTGCTCCAATTGTAAAAATGTCAACTGTTAAGTCTATTATAGCATTGGTTGCTGCTAAGGATTGGAATATTTTCCAAATGGATGTTTTTAATGCCTTCCTACAAGGGGATCTGCTTGAAGAGGTCTACGTGGAGCTGCCTCAAGGCTTCTACACTGCTGAGAAGGACAAAAAACTGGTGTGCAGGTTAATAAAGTCTTTATATGGACTGAAGCAGGCTTCAAGGCAGTGGAATGCCAAACTCACTGAAGTACTATTAGGCTCAGGCTACATACAAAGTCATCTTGACTATTCTCTATTCACAAAGAAAGGGAATGATGCACTAGTAATTGTTTTAGTATACGTTGATGATCTTCTGATTACAGGAAATGATGGGAAGCTAATAGAGGAAACAAAGCATGTTCTGCATAGCCACTTCAAGATAAAAGATTTGGGTGAGCTTAAGTATTTCTTGGGAATTGAATTCCTGAGATCTAGCAAGAGAATATTGATGAATCAGAGAAAGTATGCCCTTGAGATGATAGCTGAAGCAGGCTTAGGAGATGCCAAGCCTTGCATGACACCACTGGACTGCAGTCATCCACTGACTAGTGCTGACTTTGCCCCAGACATTATGTTTGAGGATATTCCAAGGTATCAAAGATTAATTGGAAAGCTACTTTATCTCACCAATACAAGACCAGATATTGCCTTTGCAGTGCAGGTGCTCAGTCAATTTATGCAGAAGCCAAAATTGTTACATTGGAAAGCTGCCTTGAGAGTTGTCAGATACATCAAACTCGAACCTGGTAAAGGCTTGCCTATGAGCTCTGTTTAGAAGCCTCAATTATATGGATTTTGTGATGCTGACTGGGCTGCATGCCCCTCCACAAGAAGGTTAGTGACTGGTTTTCTTTTGAAATTTGGTGATTCTATCATATCTTGGAAGTCCAAGAAGCAGGCAAAAGTATCAAGGAGCTCCACAGAAGCTGAATATAGAAGCTTAGCTGCGCTTACATCAGAAGTGGTATGGATAACCAATCTATTCAAAGAGTTAGGTGTGCAGTTGACAGAGCCAACACTACTTTTCTGTGATAATAAACTAGCTCTTCAGATCGCTGCCAACCTAGTTTTCCATGAACGCACAAAACACATCGAGATCGACTGCCATTTCATTAGGGAAAAGATTCAGCGAGGACTCATTAAGACTGTCTATGTTAACACTAAAGATCAACAAGCTGATTCGCTCACCAAGGCACTAAATCGCACACAATATGGTTTTTTACTTGGCAAGCTTGGATTATTGAACGTCTTCAATACATCCAGCTTGAGGGGGAATATTGGAAGTGACGACTAATTAATTGTATACATTTGTTAGTTTAGTTTATAAGTGATTAGTTCATTAGTTTATTAGTTGGATTAGTTGAGAAATTATGTCATACTGTGAGGTACATTATAAGTAATATAGGGAGGAGGTATAGGGATATAAATATATGTATTACTGTGCATACAATTATTCAATACATTCATATTCTTTCCTTTACCAATTCAAAACAGAGGAGTTTTGCCCTAATCCTCCAATCCCATCTTCCCCTGACGGCGAGGTCGTGGAAACGATCACTATGTGGGCTTCAACTCTTGGCTTCCTCCTTCTTCATCTTTGGGTCCAGGGATGGATCTACGTAGTAGGGTGGGGTGCAACGGCATCCGATGATCTCGATTGAAACTCTATATATATAGGTATGTATACATCAAAATGTATATGAATATAATAAATGTCACCCTCAATATCAAACGATTGTGTAGTGAAAACTGTAAAATAACTAATTTTTTATACCATGATTATGGGTTCGAATCTGTTCCTATACATTTTTCTTACAAATAATATTCCTTTTTATTGTCTCACAAAAAATTGTGATTTAGTGTAAAATTTGAATAGACCAACAACCTAAGTATTACTATTTTAACAAATTAGATGATAAAATATTTTATAGCTCATTTAAACAGTCTTTGAAAATAATATTATTCTCAATTTTTTTTTTCGAAAAGTGCTTTTAACAATTAAAAATACTTTTGATGAAATCTGTTTGATCAAAAAATTTGAAAAAACTTTTGAACCGTACTTAAATTTGATAATTATTTTAAAATATTTTCTTGATTCCTGTTAAAAATAATTCTTAATTTTTATCCACCATATTCGCTTTTTGTTTAATTTCTTGGTAATAAAAAAGTTTTTTTTTTTTACCGAAAGTACTTTTTGATGGAAAATCTTCTTCTTTTTTTTTTGGTAAAGATTCTGAACAACTATTTTTGCTATCTGTCAAACACACTTAATTTTTTCTAAATAAACTTAGTTAAATCTCTTTTTGAAAAAAAGAAAGAAAAAGGGCAAAACAGACTATTAGTGTTAACCTATACATGTAAATATTGAAATCGTGATATTATTCATATAATGTGGCACGTGGAACCTTGATTAACATCTTGGATCCTCCTCTATTTGGGTCATAAACTTCCTCCATGGGTCTTAACTATCATCTAGAACAGCTCTCAAAGGAAATGTCTTTATTTTGGAGTCTTCATCATCTACAGTTGACTTATGACCTTGTGTTTCTTGATGGTGTCTAGTCCAGTTGATTTTTGTGAGCTCTAAAGCAACTAGAACATTAACTTCACAAATTTTGGTCTCTGCAAGTGTCCTCCTACCCTTGTCCTTTGAAAAGTTCAATCTATGTCTCATTTTAGTCCTCTTTTCCAAGAAGTCAAGAAGGAGAAAATGGGTTGCTCCCACGACTTCTCTATGGATGCAGGTGCTTATGGATGATCCTAGTTCATGGCTCTTCTTTTTACATATGATCCTGGTTCATGGCTTTTCCTTTTAACATTTGGTCAATTTTTAAAGAAAGCATAAATTACGTGATCTAATTGATTAAACGTCTTAATTATCTTTTCTAGTAATATTTTTAAATTATTACCTATCATAATAATATTCAACAAAATTACTATTATATATTACATAGAATATACACACTGGTTATACACTGTACAACACACACACAAAAACACATATATACATTGTATATATACTTTACTTGCATATTTTATGCGTTGAAATTGTGTGAAATTGATAGTTTGTTATATATCATTTCTTGTGTTTGATTCTTCAACTTTTTTGTTAAAGAAGTTTTTTCTTTCTTTTTTAAATCTGAGTTTCCTCTTTTTACTGGTCGTTGGAGATTCATTCTCCTGGTTGAACCACAATAATCGCTATATATATGTACTATTTTCACTAGTATATATATGTAAAAAGTTTACGACTTAACGATAAACAAAAAATAATGATATCATGAATTTTTTACTTTAAAATTTCACAAGGCTTTCAAAAGAGTATCTCTTCAATATAAAAACCTTATTACAAATAACTTTAACTTGCACATAACATTGCTTTGATATAATCACTGTGCAATCACTATAAAAGCATTTCCAAAATAACCAGTTATTACTCAACACTTTCGTCAAGGGGGTTCATACTTTTAGAGCATGAGTGGGTCGTTTTTGCATCAAGGGTGTTCAATAATTGATATATATCAAAATATTTATATTACCTATATATTTTAAAAAAGTTTTCTAACGAAGGGTGTTCATCTGACCACCCTTCAGTGAATACAGCTCCGCCCCAGGTTAACTATCTCTAGTGTTCTTCATTTCTGGTGATTGTAGTATAATGATCGTATATATGTTGAATATGTTTTGGTGAACAAAGGAAATATTATATTAATTACTTAATATGCATCAATACATATTAGTGGCAAATTTAATAGTACTTTCGTTTCTACAAAAGGGGAGAACACTATGGCCATTATACAAAAAAGGAATGTTATGTTTGACCCTTACAAGAAGAAATCCTTCTTTATCCGCTAAGACTGCTTGCTGGATTATCGGAGGTGGGTCTTCCCAAAAATATATACTATTTAACGATGTTAGTCTTGCGCCTTCCTTAGCTAACTGATCTGCCACTCTGTTTGTCTTTCGATAGCTATGGGTTATTGGGGGGTTCCCCAGTTGCTGAAGTAGATCTATACAATCAATAATGATATTATTATAGTGAGGATGGTTATTGGTTAATAGCGATAGCAGCACCATACAATCTGTGTTTATTACTAGAGGAACTAGGTTTTTCTTCTTTGCCAACTGCGGGCCTACTAGAAGGGCTAGCAGTTCTGCTTTAATGTTTGTTATAGCTCACTTATTTGCTACGGAGCCTGTAATCCACTCGCCAATATTTCTTATAATGCCTCCTATCCCGCCATATCCGCTGGTCGGATCAGCGGATCCATCAGTATTAAGTTTGAAACCATGATCTGGTGGTTTCCATCGGATAAATATCGATTTCAGTCGTGATTTTCTAACTTGGTTGGTGGTGAGTGCTATGTATTCTAGGGCAAGGTTTAAAGGTATCGTTGCCTTAGCAAGAGTCCATTTTTGGGTGTAGATGTTTTCATTACGGAATAACCATATGTGCCACATGACGAATGGGAAAAGGGTGTCCTATCGTATTTTTGGAATTTAATACTTAGGTAAGTAGGGTTTGCAACCAATCGTTATGGGGATCAGTTTTTTTATAAGGTTTACCTTTTTAGGTCCTCCCCAACTGTGCCCATATCTCCCTATCAGTGAGGGTCATTGGAAGTACAAAGGATAAGAATATACCTTTAGTTTGTACCCATTAATGACGTTGCCTACCTTGAGCGTGATAACATCCCTTGTCGAGGGTTCTTTTATTAGATTCCTAGGTGCCAATTGATTAGGTAACCATTTATCCATCCAGAATCTACACGTGTTTCCATTACCTAGCGTCCAAATGGAGTTTTCTTCACATATCTTCCATCCAAAGACTAGGTTTTTCCAAATGCTACGATGGTGTGGTTTTGCTACAGTCTCGTGGTTTAGCTCATTGTTGGTGTATTTTCCTAGCAAGGTCCGTGCCCAGAAAGCCTGGGGATTTTTATAACTCTCTAGGCTAGCTTCTTGAGCATAGCCAAATTTTTTATGTTTGTTTTCTGAATCCCCAAACCTCCTTGTAGTTTAGTGGAAGTTACCTTATCCCAATTTACAGCATGTAGTTTTCTTTTTCCCGGAGTAATTCTCCACATAAAGTCTCGTTGTCTTTGATCAATCTTTTTTGAGACGGTGGTGGGAAATTTGATAAAGTGCATTAGGGGTGACAATTTCAATTCATATGAGGTAAAAGGAACCTATTTTATCCATATTTATTTTAATGGATCACTCAAATTTTCTAAATGGGTAAATATGGGTTGATCTATTTTAAGAGTTTATATAAATATGGTCAAAATGGATAAAATATGGGTACCCATATAGATCCCTCAACTTATAATAAAAAATTCTTAATTGCTCTAAAAAGAATTTGTGTGCATGATTTTTTTAATGTTTCTTAAAAGAATTTGGGGGGAGGTGGGGAGGGGAGGGGGAGGTGCAAAAATAAATTATTGGTTTTTTATTTTTTATTGGCGTGGGCATAAATACCGAAAAATTGTACCAAACTAAACTAAGTCAATTTTCCGGTTTGGTGTCGGGGTGGGGTGGGGGGTATGCAAAAAATAAAATTAATTTTTTTTTAATTTTTTATTGAGGCGGGTATAAATATCGGAAAATCATAAAATTAAACTAAACCAAACTAATTCGATTTTTTGGCTCGGAGTTGGGGTGGGGTGGGGAGGCAAAAAAGATTAACTTTTTTTTGTTGGGACGAACATAAATATTGAAAAATTAAAAAATCGAACCAAACCAAACTAATTCAATTTTTCGATTC
>JAPFFP010042261.1:0-14297 GCA_026153255.1 Solanum medicagineum | reverse complement strand
TAGCCTATTTTGGGTGAACCACTATAAAACCTGGTGTCGTGTTATTTCATTATTTCATTAACTCCTTCTTGTGAGGCCATCCAAATTCCTAACATCGATAAGACGAATATAGTAATGATATAATGATAACAAGGGAATCAGTTTTATTTTTACCATGCCAAACATAGATTGGAGATGCACTAGCACAAAAAGACACCAGCCCCGTGAAACTTAATTCAGATTAATAAAATTTGAAAATGCCAATAAAACCTCACATTAATAATTGATATCATAAAAAAAAATATTCTAGATTTTTTTTTGGGGGTTTAATTCACTATTGAGTATTGACCATATATGTAGTTGTATAAAGTGGACCTTCCAGGGATGTATTTGACTTATCATTTATAATAAAGTGAAATAACATGCCTCTATATGGACAGTATTATACAAGTAGATATATATTGACAAATATTTTAGTTGAATTAATATAATTGCATTGAATTATTTTTCTTCATTGTCGTCTAAATGTACATAATGTTTGTTTAATCACATCAAGTTTGTGCCTCTTTTTTCATTTTTTCCCTTTATAAAAATTTAATAGATTTTGTTCAAATTATGTATATGTATTAAAACTAATTAGATATTTATAAATATTTAATTTTAAGTTAAATTATAATTATATATTAATTTAAAACTATTGAAAAAATTTATGATGATGAGAATAAAGGTTACTTATCTTATCCACCAACTAGATCAATAACATTCAAATAATCAGAAAAAATATAGCCACTTCTTAAATATGTCCATTATAGTCGTGCAGCCATGAGCCACCTATTTATAATATTAACTATCTGTAATTATATATTAGACAATAAATTACAATTTAAAAAACAAAACAGAAATCTAAAATTGTTTTTAAAATCAACGTGAAAGAATTAGTTTTTACATTATCCATTTATAATTTTAAAAGAACTTTAAAATTAATGTGATATAATTTTAAATCAGTATTTAAGTGATATAAAAAAAAATTTAATATTTCAAAAAAAGTTACCCTAAATTAACATGAATTGAAAATAAAACATTATATAAAGATAAACTTTTTCACATTGCCACTTCTTCTATAATTCATTTTTAAAACTTTAAGCAATGTTTATTATAGGAACTTCTATTTTTCAAAAAAAAAATAAATCAATATATACGAAAATAATAACCAACTAAACTTTTGATGTACTTTAATTAAATAAACGAAAAAAAACTTACTAATTACTATTTGGAAAATTGGTTGTTTTAAAGTTGGCCAATACACATCTCTACGCAATCTATAAAAGTAATGTATTGTTTTTATTCCATATTAGAGAACACTTTCTATTTTTACATAGAGATTAAGAAATTATTAGTAAATTAATTAACTTTACTATTTTTTCCTTTGTTCATCTTAAATCCTTAATTTACCTCTTGAAACAAGAAATTTTGAATATTCAAAATTTATTTAAACTTGAAACGACATTTTAAAAAAATAAATAAATAATGGTTATCAACTTAAAAGACACTTGATTACAACACCTACCTCTTCCCTCTCTCTTTTTTTTTTTTTTTTAAAAAATCTCTCATATATCCATCTTCCACATTAAATTAATACTATCCCACTTGGTTCATTTTATTTTATTTTTCCTTTCTTTTTTGTTTCCTATTAGATGTTTGACTTGCAATGAGTTAGGTAATTTGTAACCATCTGTTCCCATCATTGTGGATAAGTAAAGGAGAAAAGAATTTGGGGCAAAAAATTCTCGAGTAGTATTTTGAAAATTTTAGAATCTAGGTTAAATTTGGATGAAATCTGAATTGGGAGAGGTTTGGGTAAATTCGATAATGAATTGGGATCTGAAATATTAGTTTGACATTTTTAATTAATAGCCGAAACAATAAGGAGCTTATACGGCTCTAAGAAATCAAATTGGGCGAGTCGAATTCTGAAAATTGAGCTTGGCTCAAATGGTTAATCTTAAAACATCATAGTTGGAGGGTGTGTTATGAACTAGAGGTTGGTGATGCAAATCTTGAGTTTCTGACTTCGTACACTTCGCCACAATGAGTTATTCCCAGGAAGCGCCTTGGCAGGACAATCACAGGTTTAAGTCAGAAAAGACACAAAACATTTGTATTTCTCCACATCACTCTTGAGAAATACTTAAAGTAGTTTTTCTTTGATTTTTCACATGTTTTATCGATAAAGATAAGTTAATCATTTCTCTGATGTAACACCTCGTGAAATTACTAAAACGCACCTTGAAATTACTAAAACGCAACATAAACTTGATCGTGAGCACAACGTGTCTTCCCAAGGTCTGAAGGAAAATTTGAGACCGGATTTGCGATCAGCACAAAAAACTGAGTCGGAAAATGGTCTCGACTCGGCTGTAACGCGAAAAAACGCGAATTAATTTTTTCAAAGTGAGCTTAAAACAGTGAGATTTTCGTGAAGCGGAGAGGACGTGAGACCACACTTTGTTGTTTTCCAAAAATTTCGCGAAAAAATGTATATTTACACTAGTGCGCATGGGGAAGGCTCGCGCACTAGTGCATGGGGAAGGAAATTTATTTCATTTAATTCAGGAAGGGCAATTTCGTCTTTTCTGACATATTTTTATATCCCCAGGTCGATTTTTGAAGTATATTTTATACGAAAGAGGGTTTTAAGAACCAAAAATATTCTAAGCTTATTTCTACACTAAGCCAGAGAAAATAAGAGAGGAAGTGAGGGTTTCAGAGGAGAATTCAAAGTTCTTCAACGATTCTTCGTTCCCACGTATGTAAAGGCTACCCAAAAGCATGAGATTGATCTCCCATGTGCCAAAATAGAGTTAGGATGACAAATTCATGACTAGAATCTTGATTTATGAGTTCTTGAAGGTTTATTGATAATTGCTTTAAATTCTTGAATAATTGCTTTAAATTCTTGTATCATATCTTGAAATTCTTGGTTTTTAACCCCTTAAACTACAATTTCATATCATAAATTGATGATCATCATGTTTAACTTTTACTGTACATATTCACTACTATGTGATTGTGACTTGGTCCTTAAAGTGTCTCTCAATAATGACTTGAATAATGAACTTAGGGAATGACTACAGCCTTGAATGTCTGAAAATGATGTCTGACTGATTTGAGTCCTGAATTGCGTGTGTTGATGACTGTGATAGCTAAAATTATTGTTGATAGAGTTGAATGAGTATAACTCCCTTGATTGGACAGATAATCTTGCCCGTAGAGGTTGGATGATGAGAGTTCTGAAATATTGATAGATTTATGAACATGTTGAGTCATAGGAGGAGTATTAGCACCAAAATTGGTAAGAATGAGTCCCGCTCAAGCCCATTAACTACGTGGCCAGCGAAGGAGAGGACTGGACTGTGAAAACGGATATTTTTTTTGTCCCAAAAGGGGACTTGACAGACTTTTGGATCCACCGACAGACTAGTCCTTTACCCCGGCAAGGTACTGAACAGATGTGACAACGACATCTCTTTGTTGTATCACTACCGGCTCATAGGTAGTCGTTGTTGGTTATAGAAACTTCCAAATAGGTTTCATGATGATAGAACTCCGGTATGATGTGAGTGTGTGATGTTTGATAGCTAATGAAGTGATAGAGTCTTGTCCTTTATATCTGAGGCGAGATTGGGTGATGAATGGGTGATGATTAAACTATTTCCTTTTTCTTAGCCCGTTTTACATACGGTACATTCTACGTACTAACGTTCATCTGGCATTGCATCGTTTTATGATGCAGATTCGATAGACCGAGTGCTTCAGCAGCCCGATCATTGAGATTCAGAGCTCTTCATTCCTGACAGTGGTGAGTCCTCCCCAGCATTCGGAGAATAGTTATTTTTATGATTGGATAGTCTTTTACTTAATAGTTGGTAGCCATGGCCTGTCATGGTACCGTCTTAAACGATAGTATAAAGGCTTTATAGATATAGACGTATATATTGATGTTGATGCCGAGAGTTCTTTTCCCTCATATTCCTTTTCTTTATATTGAGATTTTCGTTATCTATTCTGTTTTCTTGTGATAGACTGATGTTGATAGTATGAGCCCATTGATAGAATAACATTTAAATTCATTACATCATTTCTTTTCCGCTGATGAATTGACTGAACGATGGCAAAGAAACTGAGTAGTCCGCTTGGGGGCTAGCAATAGTCTCCGAGTGGCAGCCACGTGTAGGGTATCCTCTCGGGGCGTGACATCTGACGTGTAATTTGATTCCTAGACCTTAGATTAATCTAGGAGAATTCTCTTAAAGAAAGGTTTTTGCCTAAAATTAATGGTGAAAAGAAGTCCTAGTTAGGGGGTCATGAAAGTGGCTAAGGTCTAATTAGATTTTGATATAATCTGGGTATTTTCGGAAAACAAGCCAAGACATTGGAAAAAGGGAAAACTCCAATTCTATAAAAAATTTCAGGACTTGTTTTGAGTTATGTAATGATTTGAATTTTCGCATGTCATATATGTGCTTGTTAATTGCATTATTAGTAGTGCCTGCACGCAGTGAATTGAGAAAGACGAATGTACCTAAAGAAATAACTTATGAACAATTACATACAATGAACCTGTTATTTGATTATGCAAGGTTGTAAACATTGCGATTGTGAATTGAGTGTCACATTTCAACATATTATTGTTGGATGTCACGTTCTTACATATTATTAGATTAGATGTCACGTTCTAACACATCATTGGATTGGATGTCATATTCTGACATGCTAATGGCTTGAGTGCGTGTTCTATGATAGAATCATTATTGATTGTGTATTTGAAATTAGAATTGTGAACTGTATGTGGAATATAAACGGATAACTTGCTAATGTTTTCAGTACGTATGGTTGTAGTATATATGATTACTTGTATTCATATTTTGCTTATTGGAATAATTGTGTGATTCTACCAGTACACTATTATTATATGTACTGATATTTCACTTGCTATTTTTTTATTGAGTACAGGGCATCTTCAGGCGGCTGTTGAAAGACCTCTGTTAGGAGATCAATGAGTTACTGAATTAAAGGGTGAGCCAACTTGTTCAGGCTACCATACATTCATCCTTTCTCTTAGTCGATTTGTTTTTAAACAAGGCATTTTAGATTATTATTGTTATGATTTTTAAGGTTGTTCCCCTTGTGTTGGATGGTAAAATGTCTTTCAGTGGGTGTTAATTTCTACACTAGTTAATTTTGTTTTTTTTTTGGGGTAAAATATTCAGATTTTGTTAATTTCTATACTATCTAGGTTTCTATTTTGAGTTTATCATAACTCAACTCTATTTCCTATTTAAATTTGTTGCCACATCTTTAAATTCTTATATTTTCATATTAGTTGTTATTTGGGTTATAATAAAGGTTCTCCCACCAAAAAGTTAGCATGGATAGCAATCAAGTCAGATGGAGATCCTGAGATAATTGCAATTGAACCCTCAATTATGCATATGCTAATTTCAACTAATTAAAGAAACGTGAAAGAGAAAAAGATACGATCCAATATTGTGTTTGCATGACAAGGAAGATGTTGTAAAGTGTTTGCTGGAAAGATTAATTTGCTGTTTATTATTTTTCCCCTCATCTTATTCTCATGCATAATTTTATATTTTATCTTATATATATCACACGAATACGAATACTAATATTAATTACATTTTAAAGATATTCGTGCATTACACCAACACAAATACTAGTGATGATAATAATGAAGGCAGCTAATCTATCCACTATATAATTAGAGCAATAACATTTAAATAATCTTCTAAAATATAGCCACTTCCTGAATGTGTCCATTTATTGGTGGTCGTAGTAGCCACATGATATAGTGTAATAGCTCAAATCAATAGGTTAGATTTGATTTTAAAGATGAATACCACTTGCTAATTAATTAACATTTAAATAAGGTAAAGTAAACATCTATTTTATGAAGAAAAAAAAATCAATGGTTATTTGTTACAATTCTATCTACTTGAGATAGTGATAAAATATGTGTATATTCTATCCTTTTTCATACTGTATCTACTGAAATATGTTGGGTCCGTTATTATTGTAATTTGTTACTGTTGGTGTGTAATACATACCAAACACAATAAATTACAGTTTAAAAATAGATTAAACAAAAAAATGGAACAAAAATATCTTTAGGTTGAGAAACGAAAATCTCGCTCTCTTTAAAAAGATTCAAGTGCACTACTGTATAATATACACCAATTTAACAGTATATCTCTTGTCTTGTCTCCTCTATGATATGATAGTCAAGCAATATCGTATACAAATAACTCCGGACTAGTTGCAGAGTCCAAAGCTCTACTACAGGAACACCTTTCTTCTGGCATATAATTACTCTTTAATTTTTGGAATAGTGAATTAGCTGAAGACTTAACATATTTTTCTTTGTCTCGACTCTCTCTTTCACTATACCAACCTTAATATAATACTTCTCATTTTTCTTTACTCTATATTTACTTGTCCACAAAACAAAGAAAGATCATTACTATTTATACTTGAGGGATTTTCTCTTGAAATGAATAGAAAAATAATGAGATACTCCCTCCACTACAAAATAAGTGAATTGTTAGCCCTTTTTTATTATTCAAAATAAGTGAATTATTCAAAGTTCGAGAAAATAGATAAAATTTCTTCCATTTTTGCCCCCTCCTTTACATTTTCTAGGTAATAATTTTAAGAGAATTAACTGTTCATATTTATGAGTTTGCATTTATTACTCCCTCCGTTCCATTTTAGTTGTCATGATAAGATTTGGGACAATCCTTAGGAGAAAAATTAATAAAATTGTTGTTTGACTAATATATCCCTTCTAACTCTTAATTTCTAAAATTATTAATGCGAAGGATAAAGTTAAAAATGATAATCAATTCTCTCTTGATTATCTAAATTGACAATTATTTTGGGATAAATATTTTTAGTATTCATGACCAGTAAAATCGAATGGAGAAAGTATTTATATTATCAAGAATCGTTCGAAAATAACTAAAAAATAAAATAAAAAGTGGTGTTCAATTTACTCCCTCCGTCCAATTTTACTTGGCCCCTATACTATTTTGGGATGTGCAACAATACTTGTCCACTTTATGAAATCAAGAGACAATTTTACACTTAATTCATAATTTACCCTTATCATTAATTATAGTCATTTCCCTATTATATTTTTCAAGATATCATAATTATTATATTCAAAGGATATTTGATAAAACTATCCCATCATTTACTATTTTTTAATCCCAAAGTCAAGTCAATATGGATCAAGTAAAGTTGAACGGAAGGAGTATGTCATAATTTATTTTTTTTTACCAAATATGTATTGCCACAACAGTTCACTTATTTTAAATCAAGAAAGTAATAAATTCGACAAGTAAATGATCTGAAAATTATATAAGTCTCCAGGTATAATGTGATAGAATAAAAGGATAAAATAATATGTTTGTGATTAAAAAACAAATAGTCACTTCTTGCCACTAACTTTGGCTATCTAAATGAGAGTAATGAAGGCATACAATGCCTACCAACAGACACAAATTGTTGCACATTGTGCCTATGCATATAATGCATTTTTATTATTAATGTTAAAATGTCACACTAACAATTACTACTTAATAACTTAAACCCATAACTTAATGCCTTAACATTTGCTTCAAAGATTAGAATCTTAGTTAATTCTCAGCTTAGATGGTGTTTGATATATAATAGGGCAGTAGGAGTAATTGATTTTATCCTATATTGTCATTATCTAGTTTATATTTGTTAGTTTTTGTTATTTTTTTTACTGTTATTTTTTCGTGTTTATATACTATCATTTACTTTTCATTATTAGTCGTTCTTCATTTTCTGTTCTTTTCCTTTTTTTTTCTATATCTAATATTTTCTATTTATGGGGTTTGATTCTTGAGACGAGGGTTTCCCGAAAACAACTTTTCTATCTCTATGAGGTAATCGTAAGGTTTGCATACATTTTACCGTCTCCAAATTGTACTAGTGAGATCACACTGGGTATGTTATTATTATTTATATTAAAAATAGGAGATATGAAGGTCAATACTGAGTGAATAAATAATTAATTAATTTAGTAGTTTAGCTTGCATGAGACAAGAACTCATGTGGTCTTCATGGAGCTAATTACTTTTAAAGGATTCAAGTTTTACAAAAAAAACTTTATTTATATTATTATTATTATCATGCTTGGCAGAATAGTATAAAGATTTCATTAACGATGAGATTTCGAATTAAAAATTTAATAATAAAATATTTTAGATATTCAATTAAAAAATTATAATTCAAATGTTTTATTAAAATTTAAAAATTAAACATATATATTTATATACTAGTCACGAGCCCCGTGCTTCGCACGGGCCCAACAGATTCTTTTTAATTTCAATTTTTGTAATGCGAATAGATCTTTTCTATGCATTTTAAAATTGTTAAGTTATTAATTATTAGACTTAGGAGCAGCTAAAAAAAATATAATCAAGTTGCTTTAGAAATATTAAATTAAGAAATCCTCAAATTATTTTTGCGGGTCTCATATAATAGCAGTGAATAAGCAGGCAACTCAAACAGGCATGTCACAAAAATAATTTATCGGGGCTAATATTGTAAACTCGTAATCAAAGCAACTAAAGAAATATAAACAAGCTGCTTTGGAAATACTGAATTAATGAACCCGCAAAATTCACAAAACTAATTTATCAAGGCTAATATTGTAAAATTATAATTGAAGTAACTGAAAATATAAACAAATTGCTTTGAAAATATTAAATTAATGAAGTCACAAATTACTTTTACTTTTTTTTTTTCAAGACAAGGAAGAGGAAAGTTAAAAAAGTTTCATGCTAAGGATGAGGTCGAAGCAGGTGTGTCTTTGTTGATGTGTCTGATTCAGTAAATATATTTTCGAAGAAGGTAAAAAGATAGTGTCATTTCTTATTTTAGTGTCATTTCTTATTTTACTTTAATTTAATTAGTGTATAAATTTTTAAAATTATAAGACCCACTATAACTGTGCTCTTTATATTTTTTGTTATAATTTTACTATTATGAAATGTCACTAATTTTTATGTAAATTCCGTACTATTTTGAGTTTAAAAAAAATAACGATCGATTAAAAAAATACTTTAATTAAGAATGTAAAATCACTTAATCAGTATTACTTAAACTTTTTGTTAAAAAATAATTTAAAATTATTTAATTAGTATAGTTAAAAAATAAATTTATGAACAAATATTAAACTTTGCATACCAACATAATTTTAACTAGTCGTTTCTACCAACATGGGTTGTGATGCATTGGTGGGAGTGTTTCACCTTTAACCAGAGGTCTCGAGTTCAAATCCTGGGAATGGAAAAATCCTATTGGGAGCGTCGCTCCCAATTGGGCACTTGCAGTGCGCGATTCAAATTTAATCGAAGCTCCATCGGCTCCGAACATCGGGTGAAAAACAAAAAAAAATAGTTGTTTCTAGAAATGATGTGAATTCTAGATGAATAGTCAAATTGAGCAGTGTGAATCCCAATTACAAAGGTGGCTAACACAATCTTTCAAACCATTGTAGAAAATCAGCTAAAAATATTGGAATGTGATTCATGAGTGCAAGAATTTATTTCTCTCTTGAGAAGTGATATATTATCCATAAATAGTTTATTATGTTATATCACATCCAAAATATGATACCTTTTTGATATATCCCCCCTATGCATCTAGACAGTGGCAAATTCATAGTGTAATTAATAAATTTATGTAAACTCAATAATTTATAAATTAAACTCATTAATTATATGTGAACATTAACTGTGAAGATTAATTAGCCAAAAAAATTTAAATGTATTCACATTTGGTTACAGCCCAAATACCATATTCATGATACTTAATGTCAATGAACAGTTATTTGTATTCGATATTTATGATATTAAATTAAAAATTACCTTTAATAATTATAAATTTAAATTAAAAAAACACACCACTTAAAGATAGTGGTTAATAATAATTAAATGTGTACAAAAATTATATTTTATATTTATAATTTTGATATAAATATTGACGCGAATAATAATAAGAATGTCATATAAGGACATACACATCTAGTCAATGGTATGAAATGTCAATTTATAGCTTGTAAATAAATTTTATTATGATCATCCTTTATTAATTGTTCCAAAATTCCATTATCAAGCAGTGCATCCATGACTTCGTGTACAAAATGTCAATTTATTTATAGAATTGATAAGTGATTGAGAAAGAAAACTTAGGGTCAACTTTGAATAATGTTTGTACAATATGCATTTTGCCAAACTAGATGCATTGAAAAACAGTTTAAATGACGAAGACATTTGATACATAAAAAGCATATTGAGGTTGACTTGTATAATTAAAGGATATATATGAAACATATATGAAGTTAATTAATTTATGTAATGGGTATTTGAGAATATATGCGCAAAATTTTTTCTAAAAATTAAATCGAAAATGTCTAATAGGAGCACTTTAAATTATCATGTGTTTAAGTATATAATTGGAGCAACAATAATTGAAACTTACTTTCAAATTTAGGAAATTATCGACGTATTAAGTCTTTTGTATCCTTCACATGATAAGTTATACTCTTTTGTCATGGAAATTACAATCTAAAAAAAGCGAATCCTTATCAACAAACTGAAAATTTAAGTAACCAATCAACTGAGTTATTAATATAAAATTTCCATAGGTATTCACAATTCAGCTTTATACCCTATCTAAAGTGATGATATGCTTCAGCCAACTAACATTTTTGTTAGTTCAAATTCTCATTGACATTCAGTGCAAATCTTATCTCATAAACTTCTTGCAAAAAATCTTAGGAAATAACTAAACAATCAAAATAAGTTTTGGAAAATGAAGGATTGGAATTGACATGCTTAAAGGTTCTTACAATTTTGTTGGTTTGGAAGTGCACTTATAAGTGTATTTGATATAAATAAATGAATCTTGAATCTAATTTAATTTTAAAAGTTAATTTATGAATCCCGTTTGAGATCATATAAAGTGATCTTTTTTTCTTTGGAAGGGAGGGAGGGGGGAGAGGGATTCACATGTCTAATCTAGTGTGTATTTATACATCTAATCATCGTATTTTATTTTTTTATCTAGCTAAGTTTTGAGTATAAATTTATAAATATTCATATATTTGATGATATGATTAGATTGAAACATCAAGTAATAACTCTAAAGGTGTATTGAAATGCAAAGAGAAGTTTGTCCTGTGTGAAGATTCAACCAAAAGGACTACAAAACTAAAGTTGGCATAATTGAAGATTTGCAAAATCAAACAAGAGTTCAACTCAAATTTGAATTTTGGCTCCATTATTATAAATATGTCACTAAGGCAACATTTTTAGAGGTAGACGTCATGCTTAGGAGTTACCATTAGGCATTAGTCAAAGAAAGAGCTTAGAGCTATTGCATGGAAATTTGAAAATTTTAGAAGTTAAAGAGTTGACCTTGGTCAAAATGATCCCAAATTATTCTGAAACAACCCAGCCTACAAGTGATATTATTCACTTTGGGCGTAGGTGCATCACAAATAAGTAAGGTCTTGTTTACTTATATACCCAATATTTCTTTTGTGTTTTGTCGATGTGGAACTTCTCATCCTAAGATGAGTTGTTATATACACTCCCTGTGGACTCAGGATCCTCGTTGAGATTTGTCCCGCTGCATGGAATTCGCCTAGACTCAACACTAAAGTTTTTCCTGCCTCACTAGGATTTGCCTAAATGCAGTTGAACTCTGACCCACATCGATAAGGCTGACATGGGAGTGACTTAGATATCATCTGTAACGATTCACCCGCTAGTGATATTGTCCGATTTGGGCCTAGGCCGGCACAACTTAGCTCAAAACGCATCACTAGTAAATAAAACTTATTTACTTATATACCCAATATCTCTCCAGTGTTTTGCCGATGTAACGAAGTGATGATATGCTTCAACCAATTATAACCACCATCTTTTGGTAGTTCAAAATTCAGCACCATTCTCATTGTCATTTAGTGGAAATCTATCCCAAAAAAATAATAAAAATTCAAAAGATTAGGCAGGTAATGATTCAAAACATTTAATATTTAAAAAATGTTTGAGTGCAAGTGACATATGGTTCAAATCTAAATAGATAATGACTCTTTTTACCTTTTATCACTCAAATATTGTGACAGAATTTAAACGTCTTATGTGTATCTAATTCACAAAAATAGTAATTAATTTCAATTCATAATTTTTGAAGGTATCTAACTGGAATAATTTGTTCTTGAATATTTCGATTTAAAGTTAAAAGAATTTTCGATATTATCTTGAAAATTATCAGAATATATAATCGATCTGCAACTAAAGAGTCCACCTTCCCTCGAAAATACTAATATTGTAATTTTTGGTCAGGGCCTAGAACATTATAGATGTGGCCACAACATTTCCCAACCACACTATCAGTAGCAATCAATAAAAAGATGAATAACAGAAATGACTACATTTATTTTTTGTCAAGATAAAGCAAAGCCGCAGGATAAATAATATAAGTCCTTTGATCATTTTCACTTTTTATAAAGTCCAATAATTAATACATGACTAATAAAAGTTAACTAATCACAGATCTGTTGAAAAGTTTTGTTAATGCCATTAACTAAATCGTATGTCACTTGATCTTCTTCCATTCTTGCATGTGCGTGTTGATGGAGTATTATATAAAAATCCTATCTCGTATAGAGTATCTAAAAGTAAATAAATACACACATGCCTTGTCTCATTATTCGAAACAAGAATATCCTCGCGAATTAGTGAAAAATTTTAAAGTAAATTATATAAATGGCAAATATATAAAATCTAATTATACTCTATAGTTATAGTTTGGATAATTACATTTAGTATCTTTAGTTATAGCAGCATTTGTATAATTCGCGCAACATTTGTATAATTCACTTCGCTGTTTTTGTATAGCTTTTGTATATTTCGCTATATAATTCATGCACAGCATTTGCATAACTCGCTATACAATTTACAGTGTTTGTATATTTCGCTATACAATTTGATTCGCGGACAGTTTTTTATATAATCATACACAACATTTATGTAATTCGCGTGGATTATTCAAAATCCAGTCTATAATTATAGATAAATGTTTGTTGCGAGCCATAATTAATTCAAACTATATCTAGTTTAGCTAATTAACCAGTGTATGTTTGCTTATCCGCGTAATTTTTCTAAAAAATTATGTTATAGAACATGATTTTTGTACTCATTTCCCACGGAAACAGCCTATTAGAAAAACAGATTCTCACTGAACTGATAAGAAGCTTCCTAATTTTCCATATAAAAATAGTATTCCCTAGTCCCATTTTATATGAGTTACTTCAACTTGTTATGGAGTTTAAGAAAGGAAAGAAATATTTGTGTGGCTAGAAATCATTCATTGAGGTTAAAATGAATATTTTAAAGTTAGATGTAGAAGTGTGTCATTCTTTTTAAGGACATACTAAAAAGGAAAGTAAGTCATATAAAATGAGACACCAGGAACGTTATTTTTTCTTGCTGATTCAATCAAAATATTTATGAGAATAGTAATATTTTTCAATAAAAAAAATTATGAGAAAATGGTAACTTTTAATAGTGTCTTACATTTTCATTTGAATCTAATTCAAATAAACCGTACTAAATCAATAAGATATCAATTAGGTTTAGAAAAGAACCAACAAAATCTTCTTTCATTTTAGGATTTTAGGTTTAAGACCTTGTTTAATTGATTTAAATCATTTAGCCAAACTTTATCAATCTGATTGCTAATTTTCTACAAATAAAGAGCTTTGAGCTCCACCAATATTATTTTATGTTTTCTTAAAAAAAAAAAAGAAATTGTCATTTTCTTAATCATAAAAATTAGATGTCAGTATAACTCAATAATCAATCATAGTGAATAGGAATTAGTCTGTAGTGTTAAATAAAAACTAATAAGATACACTAAATGCAACATAATAAATTTAACTATCAAATTTGGTAAAATTTCGATTTTTCATTCTTAATCTCTTCCCTCATTTTTGCGACAATAAAGTTTGTCTAGGGGTGTACAGAATCAAACCACAAACCGCACCAAACTGACAAATCGAGTCAATTCAAAAAAAAATCTGATTAGTGGGTTAGTTTGATTTGGTTTGGTATTGACGAGAAAAATCCGACTATATTTGAGTTGGTTTGATTTTAATTTTAAAAAACCAACCCGACATTATATGTATATAATTTTTA
>JAPFFP010042260.1:0-14297 GCA_026153255.1 Solanum medicagineum | reverse complement strand
CACAGAGATCAATATGAATGAGTTTAATCGGCCTAGAGGTATTGTCTTCATTTTTGGATTTGAATGAGCTTTTTGATTGCTTCCCTTTTGCACATTTGCACACACTTTGACTTTGATGAAACTGATCTTCGATAGTCCTCAAACTAGGTCCTTAGAAACTAGTTTATTCAACAGAGATGGACTAACATGACCCAATATTCTGTTTCACACATCACCTATCTCATCCTTAACCTGGAGACAAGTAAGATTGTCTTCCTTGGTAATGTTGAGATTTGCCACATACATATTTCTAAACCTCTTGGCTGTGAAGGTCACTTATTTAGTCAACATATTTTTTTACAATGAACTTGTTAGACAAAAACTTCACCTCATTCCCCATATCACAAATTTGAGATACACTAAGAAGATTGTACTTCAAACCATTCACATAGTGTACATCTTCAATTGCTTTCTCAAAAGACTTTCCAATTTTGCCAGTTCCTATAATGTATCCATTCTTGCCATCACCAAAAGACACACTATCGCCTTGAACTTCTTTGAAGAGAGGAAGTTTTTAATCCTTCCAATCATATGCTTGGAGCATCCGCTACCTCTGACCAAGCATTGACTGATTCCTCTTTACTGTTCCTGCACAAGGCTTACTTATTAGTTTTAGGAACCCATTTCAGTTAGAGTTCTTTGTAAGGAGACAAAGGCATAATCAGCTTCTTCTTGGTCCAAGCAAGTAGTTGTCCATTACTCCCTTTTTGTTTGGGACCTAGTCCCAAATGCACTTTCTTACTTACAATGTACTCTGAATGCTATTTTCTCAGTGTTCTTTTAAGGACTTCACACATGGTTCTTAATGACCATTTCTACCACAGTGTAAGCACAACAAATTTTCAGCAATAGAAACGTATTTACTATGGGGATTATAGGGAAGATTGATTTTTTTCACATATCATACTCCCCTTTTCTCTTGTCCCTGTGGTTAGTCATCTCCCCCAAGACCATGGATGAAGTGGTCCATTTCAAGGCCTTGTATGGGTCATCCTTGACCTTGATCAGGTCCTTCTCCAATACAACAATCCTTTCTAAGGAAAGCGTTAACTTCAACTCAGAATCTTTCATTTTATCCTCTAGGATAAGTTCATTTTCACTTATTTTACCCTTTAATTTAACCGGATCTAGACTTACTTTCTATCAAGTTCAAAAGTTTATTTTTCTCAACTTCTAATGCCAAAACATTCGCCTCCAAGTCAAATATTTGATATGTTAAAATAGTTTTTTCATCTTGAGAGACATCAACACTATTGTTTGACAAATCTTTCTCAGCAGTTAGTTCATAGTTAGAATCAATGAGAACACATATAAGCTTTTTCAATTTCATAAACTAGGATATGATTTCCATGCATAATTTATGTGTGCATTCTAACTTTTTTCATCTATCGCGATTTCAAGCAGAGGAGTACACGAAATTTAAAAGAAGACATAGCCCTTATGATTGGGATACCAATAGAACAAGAACATCTAATTTACTGCGGAGATGTTTTACAGGATGATCAAGTCATTTCTTCATGCAGTATCCTTCTGGTGTTGTTATTAATGAATCAACTTGTATCATTCTTATCTTTATCCTATTGAACCAATCAACCAGTGCCATTGAAAGTTCCAAAGAACTAGATAACGGCAACAAAGTGCTAAGGGCTTCCACCTTTGAAGCGAGTCCATATCTTTAACTTTTTCAGCAGTCCTAGGCTTCTTGCATCGGGACCTAAGAAAAAGAAGCTGACAGATCTATTTCTCAGCAGCAATCTTTGATGTTTCCTACACAGAAAACATCAAAAAAGAAAATCAAAATCATGTTTTTTCAATATCCCAAGTGTCAATTACTTTTTTCTTCGCATAAATTTAGTCATATAGAGATTAGAGAGATGTAATAGAAAAGAACATTTTTCGCCAACAATGTCTCTAGAATTAAAAAAGTCACCATCCTTTTATTTTGATATACTAGAACCGGGAGGAATGATCATCACCATATAATAGCTGGCATGGATACATATTTTCAATAGTTGTATGTTTTCTGAAGCAACCCCATGAGCCCTATCATGTGTTATGAGCCATGTAGTCTCTCATCCTGTTAAGTTCTACTTTGCCCAATTCCAGAACATCGAAGCAACACTTACAAAAAATAAACTAAACACTTGGACTTAAGTTATAATGAGATATTCTCCCTACAACGTAAACAACATTCAAGCACTCACTTCATGTAAGTTTTACACTTTGAAACAATCGTAAAAAGTGTCCAAAACTGTACCTCGAAAGTGCCTGAAAACATAATTTCATATATCTCAAATTCCGTGCGTGATATAAAAAATCTGACTTCATATTCTTGATCGGGAGAAAAAATTGAGTGGTAGATGGGTCTAACCCTGATTTTAGAACAACCGTATCAAAATTTGAAATTCCAAAAATTTGAAATTCTAGTGTATGTCCGCATTTATGGTGCGACGCGCCAAGGGCGCGCCCTAGTGTTAAATTGTTGCTAGCTTTTCACTTTGGTCAATGGCTTTTCGGTCTTGGGCCTATGATGTCCCATACGTGAAAATGCCTATACTTAGCCATATTTCACCTTCATATCATCCAAGACATTCCCCAAGACGCTCTCAAACCCAAAGACTAATATTTTTGTCAAAACTTGTTTCCAAATCTCTTCCAGATCTTAAGGAATTCATCCAAGCTTCAAGTTTCTATTCAAATCTTTATCAAGAAATTCTCCAAAGCTAAGGTATGTGGGTCTCATTCATGGGTTCCTTTCACCCATGAATCCCAAGCTTCCTTTTTTTACCTAAATTGCATGATTTTCAAGTTGATTTACTTATGGGTCTCACTTGTTATGAATTAGACTATGAACTATATTGGTGTTTCATGAAATTGTGGCTGTTTTAGCATGTTTTGAGCTATGAATCTAATATTATTGTGGGACTTGATGAAGGTTTTAATGTATATTGCTTGAGGGTATTACCAAGTATTGAGGGATGATTTTACATTGACTTTTCTTGCATGATTTCAACCCTAAATTTCATAGTTTTACACTAGCACTACACACCCGCCAAGTGTTTAGTAAAATTTCTGATTATGATTTCTTGAGGAATTGAAGGTCCAATGCATGTGTTTTGAGTTGAATGACTTTATGATGATGAAAGGAATGTATGTATATGATATTCTCCTATATTGTGTTGGGAATTGACCATGCCCCACTCGGGGGGGTTGTGAGCCCGAGTAACCATGTCAAGGGGTTTGTACCTTAATAATCATATCAGTAAATGAATAATCATCCCTTACGATCCATTCATTTCGGTGATAGCTACTATTCTATGCTGGCACATAGTTCAAGTAAATGGAGAGGACACTTGGGGATATCCCTAACGCCCCCAATCCGCCAGTGCAAAGTAAAACATTCCAGGAGAATACCTATACATATACATGCTTTCAAAAGAGGCAATAGTCATTTCAAATTATTTGAATGCACAATTAGGCTTAAAACCGAAGCATTCCTCATAATCATTCATTTATTGGCTAAGAAGCCAAACCATAACTCAAAACCATGTTTCTCATGCATAGGAATAACTCATTCATTAAAAAATATGGTGCAAGCATCCAATGTGCTCAAAGAGCCAATAACAATAAATATTTATGTGACCACATTCTTGTGATAACCAATATGTGAGTTTAACCGACCAAAAACATTTCATTAAAACATATGTGAGCTTAAACCACCGATAATTTCATAAATCTAATGCTCATGAATGCATATGCTATGAGCGAGATGAGAATAACACGGGTAAAAGATATTCAAGCTTTAATCAACAATACATTGTGAAATTCAAGTAAAGACATAATTAAAATTTACATTTAAATCAAAATATAGATTACTCATGCACAAATCAAGCTTAAAAGGGGACATGCACATTCATAACTTCATAATCTTAATGCAAACCATCATATTAGGGCTTCAATCAACTTAAAATCATCATTAAAGCATAGCCCATACATCAATTAAATTTAATAAATCATAGTATTGAAAACCCATGTTTAAAGTAAGGTAAAATTCATGAAAGTCACTCGAAAAGAGTTTGGATCTTCTTGGTTGAAAGGGATCAAGAATCAAAACCACATACCTTAGCTAATGGAGAAGATTCAAGAAGAATTTTGGTGAAGAAAGAGCCCTTCCTTGATCCCCAAGCTTAAGACCCACAAGAGTTCTTTAAAAGAGACTTAAGAGTGACTTGAGAGAATTTTAAATGTGAGGAATGAATTTGAATGATAGGAATAAAGTTTATGTCATTAGAAAGTCTTTAGGTAGCATAGGAAGTCATAAGAGACCCTAAGAATAAATCACAATTACAAAACATGATTAATGAAATGAGTTGAAATATTGACCATCGTCACTTCAAGGTTGACTATACGGTCCGTGACACAAACAAGGACCATATACTTGTCCGTGGACCAACACTTAGAAAAATTTCACTTGACGAAGGTCCGGAACGGTAATCCCATACTTAGAATTTCTTGACGAAACCATCCTCTTGGGAGACTACATGGTTGTGCAGTGTCACACGAGCCATGACACTACCCGTACCCCTCCCTTTAGAAAAGCTTCCATGATGAAGTTTACGAGATGGTGATTCCATATTTAGAAAAATTTCACTCCGGAAGCCATATGGGTATCCACAAGGCCATGTCACTTCACACTTTCCGTGTACTTGGCTGTGTCACTACACTCAGTCCCAAAATTGTGGGATTTCAAGCCAAGGCCACCACATGGCCCACCCATGATCCCTGAGGTGTCATGCAGACCGTGAGGGGTCCAAGTGTGGAGTGCTTTAGTTTAACTTGTCACGTTTAAGGGGTAACATCATTCATGAGGCCAAGGATCACTTCAAGAAGGCTCACACAAGCCGTGTGACCTCACACGGGCCATGAGAGCTCCCTTGGAGTGTCACCTTGGTTCAAAACTTTTAGAAATCAAAAATTTCAAGCTCCAATAAAAGCCGTACAACGTCCGGGTCCTTACAGTATTACAATGCCTATTGGTCGATTTGTCTCTAACTTGGGGCCAGAAATATATTTTCAAAGGTTGTATCTATCATTTAGTTCAAGTTATGGATTCTTACTTGGGGCTAGAAAGATAATTTTAAAGGTTGTATCTATCATCTAATTCAAGTTATGGATTCTAATGTCAAGACCCTGACTTTTGAGTCAATTCCTATTGTGAAGGAATTTCCCAATAACTTTCCTGGTATCCCTCTTAAACGGAAAATTAATTTGGCATAAAGCTTCTCCCCGATACTCAACCTATCCCAATTCCTCCCTAAATGGCTCCATTTAAGGCTCTCTATGGTAGGTGTAGATCTCATATTGGGTGGTGGATGCTGAAGAAGTTTATGTAATAAAGCTCAAGTTAATCACGAGGCCATGGAGAAAGCTTACTCATTAGAGAAATTAGGTTGAAACTGTCAAAAGTTGACAAAAGTCTCGCATTCGGATGTGAGAAGAAGGTTTGAATTTGAAATTGATGATTGGGTTTATATGGAAATTCCACCCATGAAGAATGTTATATATATATACCTTAAAAGCATGAACTCACAAACTTAAAAGTCAAATTACTAAAATACACTTACACTTGTTAATCTTAATAACTTACTTCATTTAAATTTAAAATTAGAAAAAAAATGAAAAGACGCAACAAAATTAAGGTTGTGCTCTTTCACAATCATACGTCTAACATACTATGTGGAGAAGGCTCCATAATTAAATTTCTTTTCGTGCCTGCAGTCTGCAGAACTATTTTTGCAATTGCACCGGCGGGCTACTTTTCCTATTACAAGGCACACGAGAATTTCAAATTGTTTTATGATTTTTCATGCGCCTTCTGCTAGAGTTTCCTTGTTTGCTAAGCTATTTTTCCATGAAGCCCATAGAAAGAATTAGAGAATGGTAGAGAAGTACAAGTCCTTGGCGTTCACACCGTCGTTGAATGGAGCGACCATCTCCAAGGGGGAATTAATAACAAAAAACTAATAGTCGTGAACTTCACTACTTCTTGGTGTGGTCCCTAAAAGTTCATTGCCCCATTTCTTGCAGTGTTTCCCAAGAAGATACCCAATGTTACCTTCCTCAAAGTGGATCCCATTATGATCATTTTGCTTTTTATGAAATTTTATGATTTTCCTCGCTATGCAATCCTGCGCAAGAGTTGTTGTCGCTTTCAATACGCCATTCTGGACAGCCACCAACGCCATCCCCCAACAGATGCCACTCATCACTTTTCTCTCTATAAAGTCCTCAAACATACAAAGCACTCTCTCCTCAAACATTCTTTCTACTTCTGTAATAAACAAACAGGTATGTCTTTTCTACATATGCTTAGCCAAGCGAAGGGCCTTAATTAAACAAGCCTTATTGCAACACAATTTCAGCCAACTTCCCTTAATGCACCTAACATGGTGAACAATTCGTTTACCTGGCTCCACTTGATATTGAATAATTAAAAATTTATTATAAAAATTAACTTATGAAGCCTAATGTGAACACTATGTATATGATTTGGATAGCGAAGACTCAGGGTTGGGTTCATTACCATTCTGCATATACAGATGATTGTGACACCTACAAACTATGTGGTGCATATGGAAGTAACATTTTGAGTGATCCTTCGTGTCAATGTTTACGTAAGTTCGAGCCAAAGCATCTGGATGATTGGAATAGGATTGATTGGACGAGTAGTTGTGTTCTAAAACATCCACTGAATTGCACTTGTGATGAATTTATTATGTATTCTTCTGTTAAACTACCTGATATACAATTTTCTTGGTTGAATGAGGTCATGAGTTTAGATAAATGCAAGGTGTTTTGCTTGAGAAATTGCTGATGTATGGATTACACTAATTTGGATATACACAATAAAGGAAGCGAGTGGTTATTATGCATCGACAAGCTGGTTGACATGACACAACAATCTCAATTATGACAGAATATCAACATTAGGATGCCTTCTTCAGAACTAGGTACTACACAATTTACTGATTTAAGCCACCCTTTTTCATCCTTGCGAAACGCAACCAAATATTAGAATACTTTTTGGTCATATTTGAGTCGCTCCCATAAATAAGACTCCTGGTCCTGATGGAACCAGAGATTCCGACACTCCGAGGAATAAAGAAGGCCAACAAACAAAAACATCTTATGCAATAGTCGGTCAAGATTGCTCAGGAAACTTTACCACGATGATGAATGCAATCTTGGAATCATCAAGTTGCAGCAATACGACATAGGATGGAATCAGAAACTTATGAATGGTGCAACGTTTACCACCATTCCACTTTTTCCGTTCTTAGGTTCTCTCTTCATTGTTATGGTTGCACGAAAATTACCTTGGATGAAGTCTACGGGGCCAAAATGTCACAATATCTGTAAAATTATCTAAGTCACATTTGTGTATAACATATGTTCTTAATGCCCAAAGAGGCTACGTGAACTGGGCTTTAAGAGCATTAGTTGATCTTAGTACCTTCTATATGTGTAGCTTCAACGGATACCCTAACACAAGACATAACAGATAAAGTTAAAGGGACTGTGAAATCTTTGGCACTCTAGACTTGATTCATGGTGATGTGACGATCCTGCTCAAGATTTGTTTAATTGAAACAACTCATGGCAATGCCTAAATATTATAACACAACCATAGCACAGAAAGGGGAAGTATGAGAACAGATCAATAATTATTGTTTTATTGTGCACTCCTATTTCACTTGATAGTTATTTGGTGCTGCCATGGTTTAACTTATTATTGTGTCAAGTAAAATAATGTTATCTCGAGAACTATGTCATGATATGGTTGTATTGTGGTCCTTTTTACTCCATAATAAAGATTCGTGGTAGTCAGCCTCACTGTTGCAAGTTCTAATTCCCTACACTTGAGGAAATGTGAATTTGATTATTCACGTCAACTTCAGTACATAGTCACAGATTAATTTATGTGCAAACATTTGAGCTTAGTATTTTGCTCCATCGATCTAATCGGATAAGTCTCTAGAGGGATCATTGACTTTAACTTTAGGAGATGTAAAGAATGGTTATTTCAATCAGTTTATTATTTCAATCAGTTTATAAAAAGAGAGAATTGTTTCAAGCTATCATTTGAGTAACAAGAGGAACTAGAGGGATAGCCAAACAACTTACAACAAGAATTGATAGGTTATTTGCAAATCTATATTTTGACAACTAATCCTTAAACCAGATGTCTGTGTTACTAAGTATATGAAATAAAACTAGATGTATGTGTTACAAAGTGTGTGAACTTCAAAACCTTAAAGAGCCATAACTCATAGGGTCAGTTTTTCTTGTGGAATTAAGTAGCAAAATGTAGACATTCAACATATTTTCATCAGAGATTAATGGTATAGAAAGAATTTTGCCATTGTCCGGAAAAAGTACATGGTATTATGAGAACAAAAAATTGATACAAGGAAAAGGACTAACATAGAAAGTTCTATAGGCAAGGTAATTCATTTTCTATAATTTCATCTTAACTTTTGTTTTGATTACTGAATCTTTGTATCTATCTCCAATTTCTCCACATATTTTGGTCAAAGTATCCAAAATAGGTTGACCAATATCATATGTAAGGATGTATTACATGAGATATAATTGATACATTTTCAAAAGTCATGAAATTGAAAAAAAAAAATTACATTGCAGAAAGCTAATGAAAAATTATATTGGTTGTATTATTCATAGGTTCGGTTGAATAAGAGATCACGAGATGACTGAAAACACGACTGTCATATAAATTTAGTTATTGATAATTAGTATACAAGTGACTAGATACTATTGAAATGTAACTTGTACTTCTTGATTGAATACATCCGAGTCACAATGACGGTTCGAGCTCAATTAGCAACTTACAAATTTTCTAAAGCTTTGGCGCCAAGATCTCAGAGGCACTAAACTTTGGAAAAAACACTTGGATACTATTTCACAATTATATGCCTCTCAAAATTAGGTATACATGTGCAACGCACGTGTGGTGAAGCTAGTATTACTAAAAGTAGGAAGTCTCAAATTTAAAAGTTAGATTACTATTTTGCCCCTGATATAAATTAAAATATTAAAAAATATTTAATTAATTTATTGTGTCATTTTAATTAAAATGTCAACTACTTTTGAACTTCCTTGAATTATTCCTAATTAAATATCTAATTTAATAATAATATTTATCATCAATAATCCAGAATAATTATGATTACCATTTCGCCCTTACACCAATGAAATATCTAATTATTTTAGTATCATATTATAATAAAATTAAAAGGCTGGAAAATTTAAAGAATTAATAACATTTTAATTTATTATTTATTTATGAAGAGCTTTAATTCTAAAAACTTTAACAATGATGGTTTAGTTTCAACATTTGGCCTTATTCATTTATCTAAATTGAGTTTTCCAAGTAATGAAGTACTCTGATTTCAATCAGTTATAATATATAATTTAATATTTAGTTAAATAATTTGTTGTTTGTTAATTTAGCATAAGGGTACCATAGTTATATAATTTTCCACATTTTTAATCAAAAATTGAATCATCGGAACATTTTTCAAAAGTTTAAATATTATTTCTCCTTCAACTATTAATTTATTCATATGTAATCATCCCAAAAAAGTTACCTTTCATTTAATATTTGCTTTAAGGTGTAATGGACATTGAGTGACAATATATCTACTTGAATCTAAACACTATTTCATCATTTAATATTTTTGATTTTTTTTTTTGAAATGTGAGAATTTGAAGAGTTGGATATATCTATATTAGAATTATGGTCTAATAGGTGACTTATCGTTGGCCCATTAGTTTTTGTTACTATTATGTCTTGTATTTAGTTTAAATGAAAATTTTTCAATTTAATTGTTTACCCTTCAAGTTTTTCAATTAGTAATCATCATTACTCTTCCACTCACGTCTCCACTAAAAAAAGGGTAAGTTATGCACTTTAATTAGGAAGCTCAATTGTCCTATTAAGTTTTAAATGAAATAAATATAAATATGTAACAAAGAGGAGAAACATTATAGTGTGGATAGACGAAAAAATAGCTTATTTCTCTTCATCATCTATTGGATGAAATATAGAGACAAAATTTCTATAGTTCTTTTGAGATACGTTTGCAAATTTTTCATGATTTGACAACTTAAAGAAACTTTCAAGCAATGACTACAGTGAATCGCTCAATTAATTTTATTTAAATTGTTCTCATATATTATAATTTCTTTACTATAAATTTTGTGATTGAGTAATGAAAACTTTTTGTTATATATACAATTTTTTTTTTAATATTCTCTTTGTGTTTGTATCTTGGTTTGAAATATTTTTTCTATTTCAGTTATTCTACCATGATAGATGATATAAGTATACTTGAGATTATAGTGTGTTTATTTATACTTGGAGAAAATACATTTATTAATGAATTATCTTCTCTTGTTATCCTAAATTATTATACATGCATCATTTGTTTGAGCTGATTATTAATATATATGAAACGACCTCAAAAGTGTCCAAAAATGTGCCCCGGAGTCGTAATTTTCATGCGTGATATCGAAAATCCAACTTCATATTCTTGTTCATGGGGTCAAATTTAGGAGGAAAAGAGTCTAACCCCGATTTTAGAGCAACCGTATCAAAATTCAAAATTTCCAAAATGCGATTTCTCGAGAGCTTTTCGCACCCCTAGCGCGACACGGTAAGGGCACGCACCTGTGTTATTTTTTGTCCAGTTTTGACTTCGATCCAAGACTTTTAAGTCTTGGGCCTAAGTGTTCCCAAATGTGAAAATACTTATACTTAGCCAATTTTCGCTGTCATATCATTCTAAACATTCTTGAATATTCATTAAAATACTTAGCCAAATATTTTACTCCCAAACTCGAGACTTAAAACCCTTTCCGGATCTTAAAAATTACACTCAAACTTCAGTCTCCACCTTCAATCTTCATCAAGTTCACCTCCAAAGCTAAGGTATGTTGGTTTCTTTCATGGGTTCCTTTCACCCATGATGCCCAAGCCCCATTTTACCCTAATTTGTATGATTTAAAGATGATTTACTCATGGACCTTATTTATTATGAAAATCACTGCACACTATGTTGGGATTATGAAATTGTGACAATTTTAGTATGTTTTGAGCTATGAATCTAAGATCTATTGTAAGATTTGATGATTGTTTTTTATCTATATTGCTTGAGGGTGTTACCAAGTATCTATTGAAGGTTTTACATTGCATGATTTCACTCTTGAATTGCATGGTTTTACACTAGCACTACACACCATCTAAGTGTTTGATAAAATGTCCGGTTATAATTTCTTGAGAATTTGAAGGTCCAATGCATGTCTTATGAGTTGAGTGACTATATGATGATGGAATGATGATGAAATTGATGTATGTATATGATGACTATATGATGATTAAAGGAACGTATAAATATGATGATTGCATGATGATGAGACGAATGTATGGCTAAAATGACTATATGATAATGGGAGAAATATGCATATCTATATGATACTATTTTTATAGTGTTGGGTATGACCAAGCCTAGCTATGGGGGTTGTAGGCCCGAATAACCTATTGAGGGGTTGGTACCTCGATCACCTAGCTCGGAGGATGGTAGGTCTCGAGTAACCTTGTTGGGGGTTGGTACCGATCAACCTTGTTGGGGGGTTCGTACTCCATAAACCCGTTGGGGATTTGTACTCCATCAACCCGTTGGGGTGTTTGTACTCCATCAACCATGTTGGGGGTTTGTACCCATTAACCCAGTGGAGTGTTTGTACTCCATCAACCTCATGAAGGGGTTTGTACTTCATGTGCCTCTCCAAGGAGGTGGTAGGCCTTGGATTGCACTAAGAATGGTTACTCCCTACACATGTGTTACCTCAAGCATTATTCACCTCAAGCATTATTCATACATGTCATATTGTCATATGCTAATCATTGCCTATGCTTATACATTTCGATTATGAACTTATCTCTTGCTGCATTGCATCCTACATATTTAGTACATTCAAACGTACTAACGCATACTCAATGCCTACATGATGTCACCATGTAGGAACTGGTGCACCACTTGAGAACCCTCTTTCACGTGGCTAGTACGACTTCGCTCAAGCTTGTTGGTGAGTCCTCCATTCCAGGGATATTACTTATGATCTCTTGATACGTATTAAGACTTCTCTCTCGACTTAAGTGTTGACTATGAGGGTGAGCACGGTTGCTTTGTCTTGGCCCCCACTCTTATTTTATAGTAGAGGTGTTTTGGACATGTTATATGTCTATGTTATGAGCTTTGACTCCTTTGACTCTCGATGTTGATGTTATGAAGTTTTCCCTTAGCCTCGTCTATTCCGATTTACTACTTGTTATATTTGATTTCTTCCACGACCCAGGATGTGTAATAATATCGTATGAGGCTTGCTTGGGACCCCTTCGGGTTCCCCATGCGCCATGTCACGACTAGGCCCTAGGCTTGGGTCTAGAGTGATAGCAAAAAAATTATGATGATATTAAAGAGTAAGGGGAAAAAGATCTCAAAAAAAGATGTGGAAATCCATCTATGGCAATAGACAAGAAAAACTCCATACAGTTGATCTTTTGAACCCTAGTGAAGTAAAATACCCAAAGTTAAATTATTACAACAATACCATTAAAAAAATATATAAAAAAAATTCTTAATAAGCTCTAAAAATTAAATTATTCATTTATGTCAATATACAAAAATATTTCATGATAAATACTAATAATTACCATTATCCCTTTCAGTTGGTAATTACAATATTTTATTTACTAAAAAGTAATAATGCATTTAAATAAATACTAATCCAGTAAAATGAATACTTTCTAAAAAAAAATAAGCACAAAAAAAAGTTTAATAAAGGCAACAAAGTGTGAATCATATCCATTCAAATGGCCACAAAATGTTAATGTTTCCTAAACGTTTACCGTCATACTTATATTCATTCTCTTTCACCTGCTAAATGGCTCCTTCACTAATGAAAATAAACGTTTGGTGAGAATATAGGAAGGCATTGTGTAACAACAATTAACTATAAATTCCCTTAGTTAATTCATGTAGTTATTTCACTCACAAGTGTATATTATCCACACGAATACAATAAATTGCCACATTAAATTTTCTTTCTTTCATCTTCATCAGTTACTTTTGTATTATCCACACTCATTACATAAATTTAGAGTTGCAATGGAGAATTAATACTATATGATTTTTTTCCTTTCTTTTTTTTTTCCTTCTGAAAATTGTCAATCAAGAAAGAGCTATTAATGCAAACAAGGGTTAAAGCTTATCTCAGATCGCTTTCCCTAGGCCTTTATGTGCTCTCACATCTTCACAGTCCAGCAAGAGGTACTTGGTCTAAATGATTCTTCCAGTATCTTAATTTTATCGGTCAAAATTTCTCCTCCTACTTTTCAAAGTTATTTTGCGAGAATTTGTTTAGTTTTATTTTTTTTTATTTTTATTTTTTTTGTCGTCGTCTTCGTCTTAATTATAGTTTGGCTTAAATTTACTGTGCCTTTTCAATTCGTTTGTTTGCATGTTATCTTCTGACCTATTACATTTGTGAATACATACATTTATTTAGATGCATTATCAATATATTTAGATTTTTTTCCTTTTGCATTTTTCATTTATAACTCATTTTTTAAAAAATATAAAAAAAACTTATGATTATAATAAAGAACAAACATGCGAAGCACGCTCCTAGAAACTAATATTACTAAAAGTTGGAAGAACATAAATTCAAAGTTGGATTATCATTTTACTCCTACACTATATTAAAATATTTCAATACATTTAGTTAAATAAACATTAATCTTATTCATATTATATCATTATAATAAATACTAAAATTGGAAAGTTGTTAAATCAAAAGTTAAAAAGCTATTTCAATTATATTTAGGTATAAAGAAGTATATACATATTTAATGAATTTTTTTTTTAAAAAAAAATTGATTTTAAGTCAAAAGTTAAAATGCTATTTCAATTATATTTAGGTATAAAGAAGTGTATACATATTTAATTAAAATAAAAAAAAAATTGATTAAAAAGTTACAAATATTGATACATTGAAGTGGACAAATATGCATCTTCTTCGGAGGTTAGTAGAGAAATATAGGGAAAGTAGAAAGGATCTTCATATGGTGTTCATTGATCTCGAAAAGGCATACGACAAAGTCCCAAGGGATGTCT
>JAPFFP010042259.1:0-14299 GCA_026153255.1 Solanum medicagineum | reverse complement strand
AGAGGGAGTTACTGGGCTATTTGAAGGGGCTTGGAACTTACATGTGCATAGGCCTTTTCCCGGGGAAACCTGGGAGAGACAAAACCGTGTGCTGGTGCATGGGCGACCCATGGCTGGCAAAGCGAACAATATATGCACGTGTGGGGTCCGGGCTGTTACAGCACCCTCTTAGGGTCCCCAAACTACTCTCAAACCAATAACTCCGCCCCACGAGCTACTCTAAATATGTAAGATCTAAAGGAGAAATTCAAACTCCTCATAAACCTGTGAACTCTCTCCAACTCATCTAGAATTAAAGCCAAGGCATGCGGAGATAACTGACAAGAATGAGCCGCATACTCAGTAACAGTTATACCATCCTGCCTCATGTTCTCAAACTTCAATCGTTTCTCCTTTCATACACACCAAGGAATGAAACAATCCTGAAAAGTACTAGAAAACACACCCCAATCCACTAGAGCGGATCCAAATGGTTTGGACTTTACATAAGTCCTCCACCACTTTGTATCCCTTTCTCTATTCTTCCCGTACATCTATGGTTCGAGATCTAGGCTTTGACATTCTACTATTGGCATTGTATGTGATGGGTCGCATCCACAGTTCGAGTTCCGAGCTCTACAACATGTGCTTCATGGGGTAGTATATGTGGTTCGAGGTTCAGGCTCTGTGTTCCTCTCCTGCCTTCAAAGTTGGGTTACTAGTTCAAATACAGTTGGGTGTTTGGGATTGATTGATACATACTTGGCTACGTGGTGCGCGAGTGTACACATTGGGCTTATGGGGGCTCGACGGGCGTATAGGATTAGGCGAGATAGTATCTTACACTTGCATATTTGCCTATTTTACATGGTTTTGGTTAGTGCTGCTTAGTTCTGGTTGGTATCAATATTGTGGATTTTCAGCTAAATGGTTCTATCAGAGTTGTGGTTATGTATACATGATTAGGTTGGGCTCAGTCAGACTTGACATCCGTAGCCTTGCACCTCTTCACCCTTCATTGTGCGTGGGTTTACCAACAAGGCTTATGGGGGTCCGGTTAGCGTGTGGGCCTAGTCGGTAGGGCCTTATACCTATGACATCATCTATTGTTGTCTAGATTTTGGTTATATCCTACAAATATGTTTTTCCTGGTTCTTGCAGATTTGAGTTAATTTGCAACTATAGATACACATTACTTGGTTGTGGTAGGCAACTATGGTAGAATCATACTTTGGTTTATTTCTACTTTATTTACTGTTTTTATTAGTCGGCCTATGATGCCTACTGGGTACCATATCCCTAGTACTCACCCCTATATTTTTGCATCTATTCCGTGGTGCAGGTCCTAGCACCAACCAGCCTCGGTGATTCTTCTTGTGATAGTTATGTTTGGAAACTAGTGGCGTGCATTGGATGTCCATGGATCCTTCCAGTCCCCTTCTATATTTGTGGCTGCCTTTTGTGACTCGACACTTGCCCTGTGTATTATTTTGGTCCTGGATATGTATATAGGGAGATGTATTATGGTTAGTATGTTCTATCTTGTCTACAGTACTCCTGTACAAGTGACTTTCAGGTCTTAGGAGGGGATATTCTGCTGTTGTTATGTTGATGTATGTCCAGTATTAGCTTGTACTCATGTTAACGTTGGTTAACTATTTTGTTGTTCCCATTACTCGCTGTTCCGAGATAGGGTTAGTCTTTCCTATTAGGGGCAAGATAGGTGTCATCATGACCTGTAAGGTCGGGTCATGACAAAATGTATCAACGGAATATCACATAGGATTAAGTTCAATCCTATATGATACCATCAGTACTCATTTTTATGTAACGGAACCGAAGAAGTTCTGAGATTTGCTATTGACAATCATTATTTAATACCTTGAGTAGTACAAAGTTAGGGATGACACTGTCATATCTGTCAATTGGTATTAAGAAAAGAACAAAATATTTTTATATATTGGATACGAAAAAATAATATAAATATAGAAATTTTATGCGTAGCAATACAAGTTTCAATTATTTATAGTCATAATCATACTAAAACTTTTTGAGTAACAAAATTTGAAACAAATCATTCTTTTTTAATTATGTGATTATTCAAATAATATGTAACATAGTATTCACTTTTTTTTAAAAATAGTCGACACAGTTCATCTGCCAAAAGTCAATTTGATTTGATTAATTACTATTTTAAACTTAATATAAAAATATGATATAAAAGTAGTATAAGTTGTAGTTTTTCTCATATCAATATTTAAGAAATTAAATGTAAAACTATTTATCAAAATTTAAGGAGTTTAACTCTTGAAAAGCCATATCAACAAATATTTTGGGATAGTAAAACTAGTTGAAGAAGGATATTAAAAGCAATATTCATGCCAAGATATTTAGACTCGTCTAGATAGTAGCTTTTTTTCAAGTTTGAAAATCTAAATAATGGGCAAATATTAAAAACATAGTTACTAAATAACGTGTTAGAATAAAATTGACAATATATATATCACACTGTTAAGTAACCGTTTTGATGACTAACAAACTATTCGTACAATACGAGGACCAGGTTGGTATTAGGTTGGTTTAAAATGGCTGTGTATGGGATACAACTATAAGGTTGACTTGGTTGGTGAGATGTGACCTTCATTGTATTGAAGGATCAATGGTCCCTTTTATGCCCTCTCGTGTGGTATAAAAAGATTCATGTCTGTTGCTTCCCTAGCACACGCAAATGCACGTGGTTAACCCAAGTAATATAGTGGCTCTTTTCATAAGCCAGATGTCGAACCCAAAGGACTTGTGGATTAATTATTTACTAAGTTATATTAATTTTAATTACTTATTTAAGCAGCGAACAATTAACCAAGATGAGAAATATTTTTATACAATCAATGAATGAATCCATCTAAGATTATGGTATAGCTAATAATCATGTTCAGCTTCTATTTCATCAAATTATTTGATTATCTAGTTGCTAAATCACAGGGTTAAAATTACCTGAACAAGGTTGGACGCCTCTGTCGGCCTACCGTTATTGACTTCCTAACTATATCGTTGAGAGGGGATAGACACATCAATAAAAGTGCTTTAACGTTATCTTCCTATATTATGAACCAAGCGAGGTGTAAGGGTAGTTGTCACAGGTCTCCTTTACATGAATCAATTTAGTTTTCTAGTCGAACAAACTCCCTGTACTACTGTGTTCTATCCATTCTAACATCTCTCGAATCCAGAACAGACAACAGATTTATTCCATAGTTGGCCTGACTATGAAATATATACTAAAGAAATATATGAACAACTAATATGAAAAACAAATATTTCAAATCAATAATGACTAAACAATCATCTTATTAGCTCAAGAAAAGTAGATCCAGCAGACGTCAAATGGTACATTCATCAGTCAAGAAAAGTACATTAGAGATTTGCTCAAGAAGTATCAGATGATGGAGGCCAAACCCATTGATACCCCTATGGGAGCTAATCCAAAATTGGATGCTAATTAACCTGGTCCCTAGATAAATAAGACTATGTATAGGGGGATCATTGGGTCACTGCTGTATCTGACTGCCAGCAGACCGGACATAATCTTCTGCGTGAGAATGTGTGCTAGATTTCAAGCCTGCCCAATGGAGATGCACTTAAAGTTAGTAAATAGGATTTTGAGATATTCCAAAGGCACTGGCAGCTTGGCTTTATTCTATCCAACCGGTGACTCTTTTGAACTGGTGGGATATGAAGATGTAGATTTTTCCGGTTACTTGGTTAAAGCACCTCTTGAATGGCTCATTTCCTGGAGTGCCAAGAAGCAAAATTAAGTGGCCTTATCCACAGTTGAAGCTGAATATGTAGCTGCTACAACTTGCTGCTCTCAACTACTCTTGATCAAGTAGCAGCTAAAGGATTTAGAGTTTTAATGGATACCATACCTCTAATGTGTGACAACACAAGTGCACTAAACATGGCCAAGAATCTTGTCTAACATAAGAGAACAAAATACATTGATGTAAGGCATCATTTTCTCAGTGACTAGGTTAAAAAAGGTAATACCTGCATGAAGTTCTGCAACATAGAGGATCAAATATCCAACATCTTTACCAAGCCACTTGGCAGGGACTAGTTTGAGAGGAACACAATATGTCTAAGATTGATTAAGAAGACCAAGTTAGAGCCACCATGATGATGAAATTTCTCCTATTTTGGCTAATAATCCTATGCAGGTATCTGAGCTTTGATCCACAGTACTTTGAATTCATGATTATACCTTGCAGGTATGGATAACTGACAATATCATAGGCAACAAAGAAGTAACCTTAAAGGAAATCCAATCAAGTAGCACAGGTCGTTTGGGACTTGGTTCCAGTCCAAAGGTTAGTATTCTTTGTAGAGCAATATTACATTAATTACACATGTCAGAGCCTTTCCATACCTCCTCAGTTTCTCTGAACTAATGTCTTTACAACCTTGTCTCCAAAAAGACACATCCAATCAGGGACCAGACACGTCTTTTCACCCTCTATAAAACATTCTAGACCTACCACCTTTCTCTCATTTTTATTTTCGAACTCTTTGTTTCTCTACATCTTCTCTTGCCCAATCTCACAAAAAGGTCTCACTCTTCTCAAGTTTCGGAGAAACAAGTTTCATCTGAGAATGAGACTCTTCTATCCTATAATGCTAATACCCCTCCCTCTATGCCTATCCACTCTCCTCTTAAGCCTGAGGAGTTGCACATTTTGACCAAAACTGCTTCTCCTTCGTCTCCTTCACCCACCTCGCCCACTAAAAATATTCAATCTTTTCAATCCTTAGGTCAGGATCTTTCTCCTGATTCCACCAGTTGGGCACTAGGTTTCACTTTTGAAGGGTTAAATCCAAGCACTATGGTTATTGCCTCCACAGAGGAGCATCGTACTTCGTCTCAACCAAGTCCCACCTCCTCCTTCATGTCTGAGAAGTGCTTTGATGGAGATTTTGCTTGTTGAAAAAGGGACACAGTCTGACATCTTTGCATAGGGTGAAGACTGGTTAGTCAAGGGCTAGCTAAACTAAAGGGAGATGATCTGTTTACTCAAGAGGAGGCAAAATCACCTTATCTTTAGTTGGTTTTAGCCACTCTTATGTTTGATCAAACTCTAATGAGTGCGATCCAACCCATTACTATTGCAGAAGATGAGGTTAAGGATGATAATGAAGATCACGTACCACTCATCTAGAAACTAAGAAAAGGCACATATGGAGTCTCCTCTAAATCAGACTCTATGAGGGACCAGGTTGCTATTGAAGTTGTCGGGAGCCAGTCAATGGAAAAAGTGAAAGGAAAGGTTTGTTAGGATGTCCCTAATTTAACTAGAGTTTATCCTACTAGAGGCACTCACTGTAAGCTTATTAGTGATGCCATGGAGGCAAGAAAGTCCAAGGCAACAGAAAGCAGAAATTGAGGCCTGCCACTGTGGTAAAAGAAGAGGAGATTCTAAGTGATAGTTTGGTCGATGTTGATGATGAGGAAAAAGATATTGTTATGGAATCTGATGAGGAACCAGTTAATCTCAAACTGCACGCTAAGATAACCAAGTCCTCAATGAAGCATTCAAAGGGCTCTAAGAAGAAAAAAATCAAAGAAATGTGATGAGGGTAAGTCGAAAAGGAGTGAAACTGTTTCTACCAAGGGACCTAGTTCACAGGTCAAAAGGGCTAAAATTGTAAAAGTTCTAAGTAGAAATGAGAGAATATAGGTTCTTGAAAAACAGAAAGTATTCACTGGGCGTATGTTTGAGCTTGAGGGCAAAGGGAAGCTAGGTATGAGGGACCTGGTCAATGTTGTTGTATTATAGGTTTGGGACCATTTATTTGAGTGGTCAATTCCACTCTTCATGAATGGGAAGTGCGACAGTTCTACTGCAATCTCGAGTTCTTGGAAGATGGAAGTTTCAACACTTCCATAAGGTATGAATCTTTTAATGTCGATGAAGAGGTGTTGGGTGCCATTTTGAAAGTTGAAAGGGAAGGGATCCGGAATGTGTTGGACTACTCTCATGCGAAGGGGTTTCTGGTGGAGGATGGAAAGGTACTGAATCTGAGATTGCTGCTGTCTCTAAAAAGTTTCTCAAAGGGACGTACAAGCTTTATTTTGAGTTCGTGAACAAAGTTCTTTTGCCTCGCACAGAAAACAGAACAATTGCTAATGTTGCTGACTTGTTCTTGATGGAAACTCTAAGCAAGTTGGACGCCATGAATGTTGCCTCCATCATGATAGAGCACATCCATAAGATGATAACCATAAAAGATTTGCTTAACCATGTGTTTGACTACTTTGGAGTGCATCCGATGAAGGGAGTATCAGGTACCATCAAACAATCCTTCTCAAAAACCACCTTGGTGGAATGTGAGTGCAATGAAGGAAGGTAGACAACAGGCTCAAATCTCAAGTTTCAGATCTCCTCTCTCAACAAGAGATATTAAAGGGCTAAGTGGAAGACTGACTACTGCACTTGCAGCCCGAGATTTAAAAATTGTGACCGTGAAGGCCCAACTGGCACAGGGCGTACCAAAGGGATTTGGTTTAGTTGAGTTAGCCAGGCTGAAGAAAGAAAATGCCCAACTAGCCTTGGAAGTCAAATCCCTCACCCAGCAGCTCCTTCAAGTTCATCAGGACTCCGATACTAGGATGACACTTCTTCTTCAGTCCCAAGCCCCCAAACCCTATGGTCCCTAGTTTGCCATGTCCTTGCTTTTGCCTCCTCCTCTTTTTTGGAAACTAACTTTGTCAAGTCTTTATTAATATTTTGCTATGTATTGAATGCTTTTCTTTACAATCTAACCTTGTTTGAATCTATCTCATGTTATGTTTTTAATGACTCTATGAATTTGCTTGTCTTATGTTATCTCATGGGCTCTGAATTCATTACCTGTGCTTCTTCTCTTAGTTTACTGTCTATGTTTTTAATGATGCCAAAAGGGGTAAAATAGCCTAAGTGGGGGCAATTCCTTCAGGGGAAACATATTCAGGGGGAACCAGATGTGTGAGTTCAATAGATCTAAAAGTTCTCATCTAACACCTATTGTGAAGATCAACATCAACTTTCAAGGGACCTGATAGAAGGAGTCTATAGCTTTCTTTTAGGCTTGGTCTTTTGTTTGGCTTATAACATTGTAAGGTCACTTCCTAATCTATGAAGGAATGCTGATTGTTGTGTATTTATTTTTGTTGACTATTGTGTCACTCTTGGCAAGTTACGGCCTTGAGGTGTTCACGTAGTTGTCTAACTTCATCTAGGTGGTGAGAATGTAGACTTATGTTAGTTGTGGTCCTCATGTCTTGTAACTAGGTTGCAAGTGGGAAATGATGAGGGAATGAGACAAACAAACAGTGTGTGTTGTATTTGACTACTTTTCTCATTCATTTAGTGGATTTTTGGGTTTTGAAATCCCGTTGGACAGGTCGTGGTTGTTTCTTCCTTGAATAAGGAGATTTTTCATGTTAAATTTTGTATGTGCTGTTCTTATTGTTCTTTGTTTGTTTGTCTTCTTGATTTCATCTTGTATGGACCTGGTCCCTAATTGTAGTGGACACATGTATTACAACACACACCAATATTGTTGACAAAATCTATAAGCAAAATCATTTCTTTATTTGGTAGTAGAAGGAATTTACTAGTGCAAGAATAAGATAGATGCATTACTAATTGAATAGAAATGGCCTCTTAAGAAATACTTGGAAATAGATATTACTGTAGATTGAATCTAAGTATAAATATTGTACTCAAGTTTTCATATTGAACATTAAACAAATTTTTGATAAAGAAAAGACTATAATCAGGTGAAAAAACTTAAAAGAAAATTGTAATCACCCAATAATATGATCACGTAAGAGAACAAATGAGAAGAAACAAGAATTGAGCAATTAATTTTATTAGATAGGCTAATAATTTATCTTTTACGATTGAATTAGATAAATTGAAATGTCAGTACATGAAGATTACTATAGACCAAATGAAAATAGATGTAAAAATTACTAAACTATTGAAAAGACTAGGTAGGAATTTATGTGTACTATTATCAACTACTAATATGAAATTATCATGCATGAAATTAATATATGATGAATTCTACATGAGAACTATTTTTTTCTAAGAACTTGAGAAGACATTCACATGTTCATCTCCTCGTCAAAATGAAACAACAAAGAAGTGTCTCTCTTCTCTTTTTACACTTTGAACGTACCATTAATTTCAAGATAATTTTAAAGAAATTTAATAGAGAGCTCTCACAAGGTATATGAAAAGAATGAATTCTTAACAAAAATTTTATATCTGCGTGATCTGCAAAATGTTAATCTTAAATAAATGTTGTATCCCAAAAATTATGACTAAATATTTATGAAAATGATAGACCGTTTACAAAGACCTATTTGATATATAGATTTAACACATGAGTAATACAAACTAAATGAAAGTGATATAAGATAAATAAGTGACTAAATAATTTCATACATTCAAATTCAAAATCAAAATCAAAATAAAATAAGATATAACATTCTATCTATTTACTTTTCAAATTTAATTAAAAATAAAACTTCATTTTTCTTTTCCACTTCAAAAAAACAAAAGCAATTGATTAGTATTTTCCAATTTTATCTTCTTTGCATAATTATTTTTCAAATCAATTAGGATACTAGTGGAATTTAAATTTAAATTCTTTTGTGGTGAACCTAATTAGTAGTACTCTCTCCGTTTAGAAAGAATGACCTAGTTTAATTTAGCACGAAGTTCAAGAAAATAAATTAAAGTATTTTTTTTAATCTTGTAATCCTAAATTATAATTATGTTAAATGTACAAAACTACCCTTTAATCTTGTTGCCAAAAACATGTCATATGGAAAGTTGAAATTAAAATTTTTCCAAAAAAGAAAATGGATCATTCTTTTGAAGCAAACTAAAAAGGAGAGTAGACTATTCTTTTTTAAATACCCAGGGATAAACTTCTAAGGCTTATTCCTGACTCGTGGATCACTAAGTATGACGAGCTGAGACACCATCCTCAAGCTCTCTTACATGATGAAGCATGTATTGAAGATGTTCATGATAACACACATCTCACAGAGTCCGATCAATCCTCTTATACAACACTATAGGTCCACATGCCTCAAGTACCTATAAATCATTCAGATGATATGGATCCAGACACTATTTCTTGGTTGCTTAGTTCTGCCAGGACTGAACAAGATTGGATTCAATAGTTTGACCATGACAGACATGTTGCAAATTGGTTCAAATGTCCTTTTACTGGACATACTCCATAGAACCTCGATTGTGACTGCCAAGGATATCAAGAAGAAGAAACGAGTGACGAGGAAACTCTGTGAAGGAGCAAAAGAGGAGGAAGAAGTCAAAGGGAATTAAAGAGACGCTACGATGAAAGAGATCCCTTAGTTGGTTCTCTGAGTCGTCCAGGCAAATATGAATTCCTAGTCTCATATACACTCAAAACCTTTCCACCTCAACAACTCCACCTAAACTTGACAGCACCACAAAAGAGCCTATACCACCACTGTCCATGATATCCCCCAAAAGCTCCAGTCACAAAAGTAACCTCTCCTTACAAAAATCGATTGAAAAAGATAACCTAAGCCAAGCTCTAGATATGCCACAAACAGTTATCCATAACCCAGGAGAAACCAGGCCAAAGATCCACATAGAGGACAAACTTCTCAAGCAGTCAGTAGATTTCACCACAACTAATCAGATGCTACTGGAAGACTATCACTCCAGCCATAGTATTGCTCAGGCTAACACTAAGCCCAGGAGAAAGGTTAGGATGGTAGACACGTCTGCCCAAAACACTCATTTTATTCAAGTACTGCAACAAAGATTACACATCATCCCGCTTGAAAAGTGTCCGACAGGGGAGAACCTCTTCCAGTTCTTTAACCAGCAACGAAAGGAAATGGACTCTATCAGTGATAAGATCCTGCAGCTAATATACAACTTTGAGCCAGAAGAGGAGACCACCTCTACCTCTTCAAGTACCTCAGTTCAGCTAAACCCGACATACTCCTCATTCAATTTCGACAATCCATTCTCCATTTTCCATTCAAAACCAAAGCTATCTGTCCCATTCTATCAAGACATAAGGAATGCAAATGACTTTGACATAGCGAAACTTGTCTGGGAAACAAAGGATGCGCTTGCTGCACAAAAGAATGCTGAAGCAGATCATAGGCCATCCAAAAGGAGGAAGGATTCCTGCAAGAACCTAAAAGAAGTCAGGCGACTGTATATGCCATATACAGACTCACGAGCGAAAGAGCTACACACCACCACACATTAGGAGCTACATCAAGAAGGTTGTACTATGAATCGCAACTTGATCACCCTTGATCCAAAGCTTGCATATGAGTTTGGTACCTATCAGTTCGACGATTAGATTGAGCAGTTTGATGTAGATGGTCAATGTGTCTACTGGTCACGCTGTCCCTTTATGGGCCATATACCATGGGACATCGACTTTGACTGCCAAGAGTGCCAAGATGATGGGATAATGATGGATGAGGATTACAAAAATGAACCTCCTTTCACTGTCACAAATGAACCCAAAAACCTACAAAAGTCATCATCTCCATCAAATCCTACCACCACAAACTAGCCTGTGCTTCCACTATTTATGCTATTGTACGCACAACCACAGGCATAAGAGCAAACATTAACTATTGTAGTAGTGCATAGTAGATATTGTGTAACCTACCGAGTCATCGGTTTCTCGATGAGCAGAACTCGTCGGTGTATCACCTTAGACCCCTCCCTGCTGTTCTCAGACTACTAGACCGAACAACCCTTAACCCCCCCCCCCACCAAGAGAGAAGAACAAGAGAAAGTTTAGCCAACAACTATACTATTCAGACAGAAAGTGTATTTACAAAAGTATAGTAACTTTGGGAGAATTTTCTAAGGATATTTCTCTCAGACTCTAGTCTCTAGACTAAGGACTTGTCTTAAGCTTTCTATGATTTGTGTTGGGTCTAGGATATGCTTCGGATCTGCAGTTTCTGGGTTATCATCCAAGGGTTGTATTTATAAAGAAGGCAGTTTGTGGAGCTTTTTGAGGTGAGAGTGGTCAAAGCTTATGGCGACTGTTTCATTGGATTTTCTGGTGAAAGTAGGCTTAGTGGACTGGAGAGGTTGAGGAGGGTTTCTCAACTTCTCATAGTTTCTGACCCATGAGGTAGGGAGAATGTTGACGAGATCCTCCCTACTGATCTGTTTAGAGATCTGGATACACTTAGTCATTCGGTTGGTGGCATCTATGTTAAGGAAGAGAGAACCTTGGCCATTAGGGAGTGATAGGTCCATGGCATGGTTCTGAACTCGCCAAGCTAGCTGGTAGTGTAGAGTTACCTGGATAGCTACTCTAGCTTATGGAGCTCCGAGTATCTGGATCTGGATCTTTAATACCTCTGTTAGGTACAAATCGTGCAGGGACATGTTGAAGTTGGGATAGATCATGATGAACACAGTCCCGGCATTGAGGGTGATCTCAGAGGTGCACAAATTCGCATGTTGGTACTCATTGTATCCGGTATCCAAGAGGGAAAGACGCGCCGCTATGGGCTGGCCTTTTCTTCCGTGATACGTCAACGCAACTCTGACGGCACCAAAATAGATATGGATTAACCCCAATCTTTTCCATTGGCGTGGAAATTCCTCTAACATCTGCAGTGTGATGAACTGTTCTTCTTGTGTCACAAGAATAGGGTGCTGGTCAAGTTTTGAGGAAGCAATATATTCTTTCACTCCTGTGGGTTTAGGTTGGACTAGGGAGCATATTTGCAACCAAGGATTATAGGTCTTTTTGGCAAATACAGAGTATGGGTTCAATTGAGGTAGATATGTTGAGGATATTTTCTTTTCTGGGGGTAACACATCTACTTCATAGAGATAGTCGTATTTGCAAGAAAGAGTTTTGCTCCGGGTAGGAGTCATCTCTAACTTGGCAAAGGACTTACAAAGACTTGAATCTGAAGGTAAAGACATAGATTTACAGGAACTTCAAGAAGATGGTAAAGACTCTGAAATAGACATATTTTTGGATTTTTTGGACTATAAAGACACACATACGTTTTGTTCTAAGGATTTATAGACAAAACTCAATATTTGTTCTAAAGCTCTAAGGAAAAGACTCAAAACTATTTATCTAAAGACTGTACAAAGATTTATGGCGAAAGACTCGGAATATAAACACACGAGCTGGAATAAAAGAGTATGGAGAGTTTTTTATTGCTATGGACTCACAGTAAACACACAAACTAAAGTAAACACATAGATTAAAGTAAACACACAACTAAAGTATATGATTGAATAACTAAAGTTGGCAGTATAACATGAGAGAGACACCTTATTAAGACCTCGTTCCTCCCTCCGGGCGACGGAGAAGGGGTTCGCTCTGATACCATATAGGGAATCCAGGAGACAAAATGGGGGCTAGGAGAGCACCATGGACAGGACCGGTGGGACTGGGACCCTGGTGGCTCAGATAGGTTACAGGCAGTGTGGGATCATATGCAATGCACGATCACCTGAGGAACCACTACCACGACATTTTCAGCGTTCACGTCCATAGTAAGCGGCATGCCATCCCAAGTTCGTTGGGTTTCTAAGTACAATAGTGACCTTACCAACTAAGCAGTAAACCACACGATGGTTTTTTCTACTTTTCCAGGCTTTCCACATAGGCTTTGAGCGACTCTCCCTGGCCTATGAAGCCCTTTCAACTTAGCCCTCCTCAAGTCTCCGTCAGGCCGTACTGGTTTACCTCGCTTGTTCTATTTCTAGATGTTATTGTATGCATAACTAGTGGCATAAGGGCAAACATTAACTATATTAGTAGTGCCTAGTTGATATTGTGTAACTGACCAAGTCATCGGTTTCCCGACTAACAGAGCTCGTGGTGTGGATGCTTGGTGATGAAGAATTGCGGCTAGCTTGTGGACAAGGTTTGTGGATTTCTTGGTGGCAAAGGATTATGGCTGACTTGGGGACAAAGTTTGGATAAACTTGGTGGCAAAGGATGATGACTGACATAGGGACAAAGTTTGGATAAGCTTGATGAGGAAGCTTTGGGGTAAACGTGATGAGGAAGCTGAGGTAATTTTGGCGTGTAACTTGGGTAAGTGGTAATTTTTGGCGGAGGTGGTAATTTTGGTATGGAGAAACTTGCACATGTCATCGGATAGCATCGGACTATGCAAAGGTTGAAGGTGTTGCCGGCGGGCACGAGTATCCTTCTTCCATCCACCAATCAACGTCGTGTTTCTTCCTGCTCAACTTTCTATTCTCCAGACCTTTTCTCTATGATCGAGTGAAATACTTATTCTTGCTAGTAGGTCCTATAACATTGTGATTCCATTTATGAGATTTTAGCCTTATGCTCGTATGATTTATTATTGGTGTTTCTTAAGTTTCGTCCGACCGAGCCGTTAACCTCCTTGAAAATGTCTATGGTCGGGACAGGAAGTTTGCCATGATTTTTCCTTTCCTTTGAGGTGCTTCACCTAGAATTTGAAAGGAGAGAACCATTGTTCCCATCGAAGGATCTATGGATTAGGAATAATCCTCAGATCAAGCTGCATCATCTTCGGAAAGGCTTTCATGTCCATTTCAATGAGAAATTCTGTATGGATCATAAAGGTGTTGAACTTCTTAATGACATTTTGCCAACTTTATTTATTCAGTCATTTAGTTTCAAACATGTGTTTACTTTGAGTCTATAGCTATAAAAAACTCTAGTTTAGGTGGAGTTGTTGAGGTGCAAAGGTTTGGAGGTGTATATGAGACTAGGAATTTTTCATATTTGTCTGGATGACTCAGAGAACCAACCGAGGGATCTGCTTCACCGTAGCGTCTCTTTAATTCCTTTTCACTTCTTCCTCCTCTTTTGCTCCTTGGTGGAGTGTCCTCGTCACTCGTTTCTTCTTTTTGACATCCTTGGAAGGCACAATCGAGTTTCCATGGAGTATTTCCACTAAAAGGACATTTGAACTAATTTGTAGCATGTTCGTGTCACATCCCGACCTAGGGACGTGACCAGTGCCCGGTAGGGGCACCTAGACACATCTACCCTGAATTTTCCAATGTATCTGACCTGGAAACCTGCAGAAATTTCGGCAGAGTTTCCTCTATTTTATTAACTAACCTCACCTGCAAGAAAAGATCCAGCAACCTCCCAGACAACAATACAAATGTATATCTCTCTATACATAAACATAAATGCGGGCCGACAAGGTCTCCGCTGCGGTCCTGCCGCCTAACAATCATGTCATACATACATA
>JAPFFP010042258.1:0-14302 GCA_026153255.1 Solanum medicagineum | reverse complement strand
TATTTGTGCAAGTTGAAAGTTTAAGTTTCAACTTGCAATCTGGTGCCAAGTTGGGGGGCATATTTGGGTATTATGCCATTAAAAAAATATTAAAAAGCCAAGATTTTATGCTAATAACTTTGGACTTTTTTAATTTAAATTCCTAGAAATTAGAAGTTCTTACCTAGATAAATAAGGAAAGATTTAATAAATAAAATTTTAATTAATATCAAATTATAATTTATGAAGATTAGGAGTTAGTACATGGTTCAACTAAAAAAAATTAAATAGCCAAGATTTCATGCTAATAACGTTGGACATTTTTTTATTTAAATTCCTAGAAATTAGAAGTTCTTACCTAGATAAATAAAGAAAGATTTAATAAATAAAATTTTAATTACTATCAAATTATAATTTATGAAGATTAGGAGTTAGTACATGGTTCAATTAAAAAAAATTAAATAGCTAAGATTTCATGCTAATAACGTTGGACATTTTTTTATTTAAATTCCTAGAAATTAGAAGTTCTTACTTAGATAAATAAGGAAAGATTTAATAAATAAAATTTTTGTTAATATCAAATTAAATATAAGAAAATAGTGAAAAGACGCTTTTGGCTAAAACAAAGTCTTTTAATGAAGGGGAAAAAGTTCAAACAACATTTCTAAGGGCTTTCACGCTTTTAATATAGTATATATATGATATATGTTATGATATATATTAAAATTATGAACAATTAAATACAACTTCACACGTATTTGCATCTCACATACTTAATACAATCAAACGTATTAATGCATATATGCCTGCATGATTTCACCATGTAGGGACAGGTACTCCTCCACCGGCTTGTGGCTAGTATTCGACGTTCAAGACTAGCTTTATTATTCGTGGTGAGCCCTTAGTTCTTGACTCTTCTATTTTTCATTCTATCATGTATTTAGTTTTATTTTGGAACGATGTATTTATGGCCCTTTTGAGGCCTTTACTTTCTATGTTCCCTTGTTTCAGATTCTTTTCTATTTGATGGTAACCGACCGTACTGGTTCTGTCCGTTATGTATTAGTGGTATGCTTTTGGACAAAATGATGTTAGTTAATCTTATTGCTTTCTTTTCTAAAATGCTGCTTCATTGCTATGAACGGCCCATAGCCCCATGCCCTTAATTTTCGTAAATGTTTTTGTTAAATGCCTATGAATGTTTAAGATGCTTAAGATGGCTTCGGTGAGGTGCCTTCAGGTATCTCATACGCCATGTGATGACTAGGCCCCTAGGTCGGATCATTACAGTCATAAATTGCCTCTAGAATAGTGCTCAACAAGTCACATGTAAGCAACTGAGAGGCAAATGACACTACTCATGCCAAGATATTTAATCATCTTTACACTTTGAAGAAAGAAGTAAATTGAAGCATTGGATGTCATTGATTCAAATCTAGAATCTCAAAAAAGGCTAAGTTTGATCATTTTTAAGATACAATAGAAAAATTAACATGGATCATCATAACTTCTGCGACAAATGGCATTCAAGTCCTGAATCTCATCTTTCAGTACTGAGGCTGAAGTAAGTACTTTCGAGTTGCCTTTTGCCTAAAGCCCTCCTTTCGACTTAGTTAGAATACTGACTCTAAATGCCTTTAGCATTACTAACTCTTAAAAAAGCTTCTAAGTGATAATTTCCTTCGTATAACTCTTGAGAAACTAATCATACATTCAACTTTTAAGTGAAACAGAGGATATTTAAAACAAAGAACAGGGAAACATATGTCACTCTTTTGGCAAGAAAAATATGACACTCCAGGAGAAACTCATTGATGAACGAGCATCTATATGTTTGGCATGAAGAAGACATGGAGCAATACAGATCATATCTGTGGCCTATTTGTAACACCTCACAATTCTACTCTTAAGATCTGGAAATTCGTTGTCGCAAATACACAACATTGAACCTAGTTATTGAACTTAGTAATGTCTTACCTATACTTAAATTTTTAGGATCATGAATATAGATGTGAAGTGTGTTGGAAGTAAATTCGGGTCATGAGAGACCCCTAGTGCTTAGTTGGGTTCAAAACCTTCCTATCGGTTAAGTTTTTCACTTTGGATTATGTAAGGATCAACTTTAAATGACCATATCTCTTAGCACATAAAGAATTGGGTGGCCTATGACCTACCAATTGAAAGCTCTTTGAATAAGCTTTCTAACGCAACTGATTTAACCTCATTTGGCCTTCAAAGTCAAAGGTTATGACCGTTTACTAAGACTACCATTGCAAAGTTGTTTCTACGACCCTGACTTATGGGTCGTGGATTGAAATATGACTCGTACTGTCAAATCATAGGAAAACTTCTGCAAGTCCATTTTTCAGTCCCAGAACTTATGAACCCAGCTATGGATCATAAAAACTTCTATGGGCCGTAGATTGGGTCCATAGAATCGATCCAGTGACCCCAAAATTCATCTAAAAACTTACAGATGGGTTCCTACAGGCCGTAGATGGACTCGTAGCTGACTCAATCAACGATTTTAAAGAGGGGTATTTTTTTCTTTTCTCATCCTTTAAGCCTGAACTTGTCGGTTTTCACCTAATTAAACCCCTAAAATGTGATTCTTCAAATCATTAATGCTCAAACACTCTCCAAACTCAGAACGTAGTTTCAAAAGGGCAAAATCTAGGGCGTTCAAGCACTTTCTTCAAATTTTTTCAAGAACCTAATTCTCATAGGTATTTAAGACCCTCCAAAAGTTATCCTACGTTTATTTTAGTATCTTTAACTACTAGTCTCTACCCAAGATCAAGTTTATGAGTTGAGATAAAGTTTTCCCCATTACTAGTTAATTTCATTGAAATACTTGTTCATGTATTTTTCTTTATAAAAATCATGGTCTTTATTGATTTCAGTTTATTAAGTCAAGGTTTCAGTGTTAAGGTTGCAATTGTAAGAACCCTAGATATTTCATGAAAACTACTAGGTTCACAGTCTTGAATTGAGTTTAAGAAGTATTTAAAGCTTCTGTATTTAAAAGATAACAGAGTAATAAAGTTATTTTTGAGACACATTGTACTGGTACAACTTCAGTCAAAGAAGAGAGACAAATTGAGAAAAATTAAGAAAAGCTAAAGTTGGACTAAGCCCCAAAAGGTTAAAAAGGCATTTTGAGAACTCTTACTCTTAAAGTTATTATGAGCATTATAAAAGTTATTTTGGGAGTAGTATTGAGCACCTATATGAGTGAGAGCAATAATAACTTGAACTCATAAACTTCGTAGCCGGTGTAGGATAGGATTGTACCAAAAGTACAAATCTTCATTGCCATTGAGATGGCCCAGTATTGGATGGATCCACTACCCTAGTTTCATCCCTTACCCTGGCAAAGTATGGAATGGCTCTGGCAGTGTGGGAAAGTTGTTGTATCATGACGAGGCTCATATTGATGGCTGTCAGTTAGAGAAACTCCCCAAGCTAAACAACAACAACATACCCAGTGGAATTCCATAAGTAAGGTCTGGGGAGGGTAGAATATACGCAGACCTTACCACTACCTCATAGAGGTAGAGAGGTTTTTTCCTGGAAACCCTCGTCTCAAAACCCTATAAGCAAAATAAACTAGATATGAAAGACAGGAATGAAAGAAAGGGAATAGAAAGAGCGACTAATACTTAAAAACACATGATGGTATACAAAATATGGTAAAATTTACCTATATAAGACGGATAATAACACATAAGATATAAAGGCATGACTAAACCTACTACCTTACTATACCTCACAGTCACATATCAACCTAACCTATTAACCTATAACATATTACTCTAATTCGCGACTACTACTCCTTCCTATCTAAGGTAATGTCCTCGCTGAGATCAAGTTTCATCATATCTTGTCTTATCACCTCCCTACAATACTTTCTTCGGTCTACCTCTACCCCTCTGTCTAACTCCAAAAACCAACCTCTCGCACCTTCTAACAAGAGCATCGACACTTCTTCTCTGCACACATGTCCAAACCATAGCAGTCTCGCTTCCCTTATCTTGTCAGGCACAGGGGCCACCTCTAGCTTCTCTCGAATGGTCTCATTCCTAATCTTATCACTCCTGTTATGTCCACACATCCATCTTAACATCCTCATCTCCACGACCTGCATCTTCTGAACATGTGAGTTTTTTATTGGCCAATGCTCCACTCTATACAGCAAAGATGGTCTAACCACTATCCTATAAAACTTACCTTTGAGTTTAGGTAGTATCTTCTTATCACAAGTACTCTAAAGGCAAGCCTCCATTTTGTCCATACTACCCCAATAGGGTGTGTGACATCATCGTCGATATCGCCATTACTCTGGATGATGGACCCAATATATTTAAAATTTTCTCTCTTGGGAATAGATTGAGTAGCAAGTCTCACATCAGCCTCTGCTTCATCCCCTGCTACACTGAATTTCCACTCCAAGTACTCTGTTTTGGTTTTGCTCAGTTCGAACCCTTTTTTTTATTTTCACCAGGTGTCCGAGTCTCTTAGAGCCCCGACCTCCAATCTTTCATTAACTTTAACCCAAGCCTCATCAATCAATACTATGTCATCTGCAAATAGATACACCATGGAATCTCACCTTGAATAGACCATGTCAACTCATCCATCACCAAGGCAAACAGAAAAGGGCTCAACACTGATCCTTGATGAAGTCCCATCTCAACAGGAACATACTTCGAGTCTCCTCTCACCGTTCTTACTCGAGTTTCAGCTCTATCGTACATATCTTTTATCACCCTAATATATGCCATCAGGACACCTTTCACCTCTAGGCACCTCAATAGGACATCCCTCGGAACTTTTTCATAAGCCTTCTTGAGATCAATAAGCACCATATGAAAGTCCTTCTTTATTTCCTTATATTTCTCCACTAATCTCCGAACAAGATGAATTGCTTCCTTAGTCGACCACACCGGCATGAATCCAAACTGATTCTCTGAAATCGCCACTACATTTCTTACCCTTATCTCCACCACTCTCTCCCAGACCTTCATAGTGTGACTTAGCAACTTGATACCCTTGTAATTGTTACAGTTTTGAATATCACCCTTATTCTTTTACAATGGAACCATTGTACTCCTCCTCCATTCATCGGGCATCTTGGCAGTCTTCATAATAGCATTGAACAGTCTAGTCAACCACTCTATGCTATCCTTGACCGTGTACTTCCAAAACTCTATCGGAATCTCATCGGGTCCGATCGCCCTCCCTCTCTTCATCCTACTGATAGCATGTCTAACCTCAACGCTGAACCGCCTGCAATAACTAAAATCATGATAACTTTCAGAGTGTGCCAACTCACCCAGCTTAATATCTCTATCTCCTTTTTCATTTAAGACTATGAAAGTAAGTTTGTCACCTTAGCTTAATGGAAGTCTCATCCACAAACACCTCACCCTCCTCATCCTTGATGTACTTAACTTGATCCAAGTCGCAAGCTTTCCTTTCTCTCTCTTTAGTGAGCTTATACAATCTCTTGTTCCTGCCTTTATCACTTAGCTCCACATATAGTCGCTCAAACACTTTTTTCTTAGCACTCATCACCGCCATCTTCGCTTCTGTCTTTGCCATCTTATAAATCTCCTTCAACCGTCGCTTCTCGTCCTCATCCATACACACCATCCACTTCGTATAAGCAATATTCTTAGATTTCACTTTGCCCATGACTTTATCATTCCACCACAATGCCTTGACGTCCACCAGAGATCCCTTTCGAGACCCCTAGTACCTCGGTAGATACTTTTTGAATGCAACCAGCAATAGTGTCCCACATGTTGTTAACATCTCTACCACTACTCCATGCCTGTAAACTACTCAGCTTTCCTTCTATATCTCGTGAAAGGATAGGGGTAAGGCCTCCCTATCTAATCCTTGATTAAGAACTAAACGCCTTCTTCTTCTTTTCCCTCTTAATCTTCCAATCCATCACTAAAAGTCTATGTTGAGTGGAAATATTCTCACTCGGAAGTAAACTCCCTAAGCTAAAGTAAACTAATTTCTGCATACAGAGTTTAAGCATATGTTTTTACTTTCAATGTGCACTTTATTTATTACTTATGATATCCTATTCTGAGACATGTTTTAGTGACTTTGAGTATAGTGCCTTATCCTAAGTCCCCGTTTTGGCTATTTTACATGCTCTACATTTCACATAACGACGTCCTTTGGACCTGCATCATTTTATGATACAGATACAAGTGACCGAGTCCCTCAACAGACGCTCCGTTGAGGACTAGCAGTTCATTCAGCCATCGATGAGGCCTCTTACCAACCAAAGGCTTTACAGTCTTTACTTATGTTTCAGTATTACTTTTCAGTTGTGGTTACCGCGGGCCTGTCACGATAGTTGTTTTAGATTATTTTATTTAGAGGCTATAGACAGGATGATAGAAGTTCAATTCTTACTATCAGTTATTTTGGGATATTTCCATTATTTAGTTTGTTTAGATTTTTGCAGTATCTTTAGCTTATTATATTTAAACCTATTATTTATTATTTAAGTCTTCCACTCAATAAAGTAGTCAGGCAAGTGATTCGCTTGGAACCAGAAATGGTTCTAGGTGCTAGCCACGCCCAGGGTGTAAACTCGAGGCGTGACACTATCACGAAAGCGCACAACGATCCCCTATTCTTGCTCTAATCTATGTAGCTTTACACCTATGCAAACAACAGAATGTTGTCAAAGGAGGATGAAAATGAATACAGAAATTTGAAGTATCTATATATCAATAATCTTATAAGTACCACCTTGAGGTATCTAAGTCTCTATAATAGATCATCTTTTCCCTATTGGCACATTTTTTAGAAGTTTCAATGTTGTATGGAAAGTTCATAAAATCATTCACACTATGAAATCTGAAAATTAGATTTTCAAATCAACATTTCTGCAGGTTTATAAGCAGTTTATCATGATACCCCATTCCAAAGAAAGAATCGCAAAATATCTAAGAAATCTAGAAATTTGATATTCTATTTAACTGCCGAAGTTGGGGAAAATAAATTTAACTCTCCAGATAATCTAGAAATCTCGTGAAACAGAAGGTCTTCAAACATAGAATTTTTCTCCTAAAGATCAATTTTCTCGCTATTGTTCGTCGAAATTCCACATAAATATATATAACCATTGATATTACTTAGCAGAACAATAAAGAAGCAACAAAACCCAGTAATCGGGGAAATCAAATTTTCTTAAGAAAATAGTTGGATATGAGCTCAATTTAAGTGACTAAATAGAGGAGAAAACTCAGTGCGAAGGGAGATCAAAGGTCTTATCGCAGGATTTTTCAGCTAAGGCTTTGTGCTGGAAGGGAAAAGTGGCTTTGGAGAGTTGCACGGAAGTGTTAAAAAAATACAATGGAGCAGGCAAGTGACGTGGGTAGAAAGTTAACAATATACCGTAGGTTTTTCGTCAGTTAAGGCTCTGTGGTGGAAGGAAAAAGTGGCTCCGCAGAGTTGCACAGAAGTGTTAAAAAGAGGATACAATGGAGCAGGCAAGTGACGTGGGTAGAAAGTTAACAATATACTGCAGGTTTTTCGTCAATTAAGGCTCTGTGGTGGAAAGGAAAAATGGCTTCGGAGAGTTGCACGAAAGTGTTAAAAAAAGGATAAAATGGAGCAGGCAAGTGATGTGGGTAGAAAGTCAACAATATACTGCAAGTTTTTCGTCAGTTAAGGCTCTGGGTGGAATGGAAAAGTGGCTCCGGAGAGTTGCACGGAAGTGTTGAAAAGAGGACATAATGGAGCAGGCAAGTGACGTGGGTAGAAAGTTAACAATATACTGTAGGTTTTTCTCAGTTAAGGCTCTATGGTGGAAGGGAAAAGTGGCTCCAAAGAGTTCCACGGAAGTGTTAAAAAGAGGATACAATGGAGCAGGCAAATGACGTGGATAGAAAGTTAACAATATACTGCAGGTTTTTCTTTCAGTTAAGGCTCTGTGGTGGAAGGGAAAAGTGGCTCCGGAGAGTTGCACGGAAGTGTTAAAAAGAGGATATAATGGAGCAGGCAAGTGACGTGGGTAGAAAGTTAACAATATACTGCAGGTTTTTCATCAGTTAAAGCTCTGTGGTGGAAGGAAAAAGTGGCTCCAGAGAGTTGCACGGAAGTGTTAAAAAGAGGATACAATGGAGCAGGCAACTGACGTGGGTAGAAAGTTAACAATATAGTGCAGGTTTTTCGTCAGTTAAGGCTCTGTGGTGGAAGGGAAAAGTGGCTCCGGAGAGTTGCACAGAAGTGTTAAAAAGAGGATACAATGGAGCAGGCAAGTGACGTGGGTAGAAAGTTAACAATAAACTGTAGGTTTTTCGTCAGTTAATGCTCTATGTTGGAAGGGAAAAGTGGCTCCGGAGAGTTGCACGGAAGTGTTTAAGAGAGGATACAATAGAGCAGGCAACTGACGCGTGGAGAAAGTTAAGAACATAAATTTACCGTAATACCCTCGGTAGCTCGAAAAAGACGACTGTGGAATGAAAACAAAGTGTGAAGAATGAAGTATTGATTAGCCCCGCTTTTCACTTTATTTACGAAAGTGAATGGAGGACAACGAAAAAGTCTAAGAAGATGTCTGTGGAATGGGAAAAAGTGTGAAGAATGAAGTGTTGATTGTCCCTACTTTTCATTTTATTTATGGAAGTGACATGAGGACGACGAAAAAGAATAACCCACATTTATTCATATTTACTAGTGGTGAAAGCCCGTGCTAGCACGAGCCCAATGTAAATTATTTTTTAGTCTCATGCGCAGCTGCCTTGAAAAAATTAAATTGAAAAACCCACAAATTATTTTATATTGGCGTAGCGGAAGCTGCTCAAGCAAGTAGCCAATACAAATATTTTTTTAGTCTCATTTTATATGACGTTGATAGATTTTTTGTATATATTTCAAGAATTATTGCAAAATTATAACTGGAGCAGCTAAAGAAAAATATTATGAAGCAGTCAAAGCAGACACGTCAATATTATATTATCAATAATTTAAGATAAAATAATTATGAAAAATGAGTTTGAAAAATTAAAAAATGATTGAGGAAGACTTTAAAAAAATTGAGAGTTATGTGGGAATTTCCAACCATTTGGCAAAACCAATTGCTGACATCATTACCTGCAAAATGGCAAAAACAATACCATGAAACAGGCAGGTAACTGTCATTTCTTAAATAAGGGAATATATATATTACACACACACACACACACATATAAGACTAGTAAATGCAGCTCGGGTGCTATTCAGGCCTGATAAATAGTTGAATATGTTTGATTATTTTTACACTCTTATTTGTATGACTAAATTTAGATTTAAAATATGATATTTCATTCGTTTAAATTTGTTTATTCTTTTTTTTTTTGGTTTTATCTAAAAAAGAATGTCTCTTTCTCTCTTTTTTTAGGTAACTTTTAAAATTTAACTTTTCAAATGACATGCTACCACAAGATTGAAAAATATTTTTGATGCATTTGAGTCAAATAATTTGACATATCTTTAATCTAAGATTACAAAATTTATAAATTTTCTTAATCTTTTGCCTAATCAAATAGGAGCAATTAATTAAAATTGAGACAATATTTAGGTTGGTAAAAAATTAACTAGGCATACGCCCATATATTTTTTCTGTCTCAATTTATGTGACATCAATAGATTTTTTTATATATACTTTTAAAATTAAGTTGTTAATTCTTGCGACTTATTATAGTATATTTTATATGTTACTTATTTTGTTTCAATTTATGTTGCATATACAAAATGTTGAGAGTCAATCAATCTTTTTCTATTTTTTATTAAATTATTAGTTGTTGTAATTTATACTATGTTTTACATAAATTTTCATAATGTATGTTACTCTAGTCGCCCCAATTTATGTGGCACTGATAAAATTCAAAAGCATTTAAAATTATTGTGACCTATAGTACTTTTTACATCGTTTTAAGTAATATACACAAACATCTTGATTTATATATATATTTAAGTACTTTCTTTGTTACACAAATATAATCGTTGAAAGATATTAAAAAAGTTATTTAATTTTATTTGTCCAGTTTAGAAAAAAATTATTTTATCCTAATTTTACTATTTATATGACTTAAAATAATTGATCGGGGGCGTGCACAGGGTAAACCCCGCTCCTATGCAATAGCTCGCAAACTTCACAGGAGAGATAATCAGTACTAGAAAAGCCCAATGCGACATGTTCGACTCACAAGGCAAACCCCTTGCTTTTGTTGGCAATAGATTTCGAACTTGAGACCTCAACATGGAAGCCCCAAGTCCAAACCACTAGGCCACCCCGAAGGATCATTGTAGTCAAGTCTAAATTAAAACTTAATACTTTTTCCTATTAGCAGTGTAGTAGTTCTAACATACCATCAAAACTCAATATTTGTCAATTAAGAATATGCAAGAGAAGGATCTAATTTAGCAGTACTTTAATTATCAAATTTTTTGTTCTGAAATTGCCATTTTTCACACAAATCTCCTATATTAGTATTCTTGGCTTATGGATATGTTAATATTATCAAAAAAAATAATGATCAATATACATGATTCCTCAACTTGCTAATATTTCAGCTATATTTGTACTTGGGATCCGTCAAATGAGGAGAACTCATGCCCTAATTAAACATAGTGTAACTTGTACATTCTTTATTTGCTTGAATAGAACTGATCTCCTCATTAAATTCAGCATAACTTGTACCTTGTTTAGTTATAGTATTTCCCCTTACAAAAGGTAGAATGCACAATAAGAATATAGTTATTGGCAATATATGATTAAACTAATAAATGGCAGAGATGTTCTCATCTTTTCAGGCTCATATTTCTTTTGATACAACAAACCAAACATTCTTTCACTATTAGTCCATACAATCCCTACATTATTAATCTCAATATAACTTGCCTTCAAATCAAACAACCCCTCCCCTAAACACATTGTTGTTGTCACTACCCAAACCTAGGTCCTAGATGTGACACGGCGAATGGGGAACTCGAAGGGTCTCAAGAAAAACCTCTTAGCATATCTTTCACACATCCTTGGTTGCAGAAGCAAAATAAACAACAACAAGCGATTGAAAAGAAAACGGGACTAAGGGAAGTCTTTGATAATCATAAAGGCATAAAAGAGCAAGCTCCAAAACAACATAGACAAACTATGACATAATATCTAATGACACATTTACATAGAATGAAGTGGGGGCCAAGAAACTTTCTGGGCTCACCCTTATTAAATAAGTATCCAACATAAGAACAAGAATCAATAAAGCATGAATAAGAATAGCTATCACCCTGGGAGTTGAGGACTCACCAACTAGCTTCTTCACAAAACCAACTAGCCACGTGCAGGATGGTCAATAGGAGCTCTAGTCCCTACATGGTAATATCACGTAGGCATAGAGTATGTGTTAGTACATTTGAATGTACTAAGTATGTGGGATGTAATGCAACACGAACCATAAGCCATAATAACGAAATGCTTAATCATATTCAATGAACGTAAGCTCAATATGCCAAGTGTAATCAATGCGTAGGATGAAACATGCTTAAGAACAATCATACTTGCATATCTTGTTTAGCACCATAATGTAACATGAATAGATCATCCAACTACCTTGTACTATAGGGTGAAGGATATAGCATAGGTCATAACCCCTCCTAGTAGGTAATGGGTAGTGCATGAGGATAGAGGAGTAGCATAGGTCATAAAATCTACATGTAAGCATGAGATAATGGATAGTACATGAGGGTAGAAAGATAGCATAGGTCATAACCCCTACATGTAAGCATGAGATAATACATAACATTGAATCACATATGAGGTTGAGGGTACCACATCGTTCATAACCCCTTCATATGAGTATAAGATATTGCATGACATCGAATCATACATGAAAGTAAGATATGCAACATAGTTCATAACCCCTTCATGTAGAAATTTGCCTTGTACTAGAGGGTAAAGCATATAACATAGTTCATAACCCCTTCTAGTAGGCTTCACTGTTCACAAGAGCATAAACCTTTGCATAAGAACTCAATAACTTGTGAACAGTTGGGACTTGTAAAAAAATCATGCAATAAGTCATAAGAAAACTTGAGAATTCTTGTGAAAACATTTTATCAAACACGTGGGGCATATATAGACACATGTTCAAATCATGCAAAATGCAAGAGTATAGATCATAAAATAGTGAAATCAATGCATCTTAAAGCCATGTAAATCAGCCCACGGACATCTTGGTAAAACCCCATCATGGGTAACTTGTAAATCGTATCAAAACTTCACAATAATTCATAGATTTCATAGCTTGAATCATGTATAGTCTCAATAGACAAAGATCAATTCATAATATAGACTTAATATAGATATTCATCCATAAGCAATAATATTTGACAAAACCCCAACATAAATCATGCTTATATTTCTTAATAATAGATACCCATAAGTAATACAACTTGAAATCATGCAATTTTCATAAAATAGGAAGGTTGGCTCCATGGGTGAAAGGACCTAATGGATGAAACCCACATACCTTAAACTTGGGTTTTCTTGATGTAGACTTGAAGCTTGAATAGAGTTCTTGAGATTCAGAATTAAGTTTGAGACACTTGAATTTGGATGTGAATTTTGATAAAATGGTTGAAAGGTTTTAGAGAGGGTTTTGAGTGATATGGAGTAGAAAAATGGCTTAGTATGAGAGATTTTACGTGTAAATGGGCATGGGGCCATGAATCCAATGCCTTAGGCCAAAACAGAAAAATTAAGGAAGTGCTAACACTGCTCCGTGATAGGACCGCGTCGCGGAGCCATCGCGTACCCTCTTTGTTTCTGAATAGTTTGTAAAAATTATTTTTCACTACGAGTCTTCTCAAATTCGGGTCATACCCATTTCCCACTCAATTTTCCCCCTTGATTAAGAATATGAAGTTGGAATTTTGATATCACGCATGGATTTTGAGATATATAGAAGTTACGATTATTGGCATTTTCGAAGCACATTTTTAGGGCGTTTCAGTTGTCATAGGCTCATTCAATGTGAGCTTAAACCCTAAGTTAATGCAAGGGATGCAAAATGCTTTGCCCCACTAAGTGGGAGCTTAAGACATATGTCTTATCGCCATTGGAGTTATCTAGAAGAGGATAATAAGTGGGTGATTGGATTAGATTATTTTTTTGGCTTTTGGCTTTTGGATTTTAGCTTTTAAGCAATTTTTAAGTTTTAGAAGTGTGTAGGTAACACAAAGCACTTTTCTAAATCTAAAAAAAGTACAAAAGAAAAATAGCCAAAAGCCAAAAGGCAATGTGGGATGAACCAAAAGCTGGGTTATGGTGCCAAACTGTGCAGTAACCTAGATCCCACAAAGGGTGTTGTCGATTAAGACAGCAGGATGATGGTCATGGAAGTCAAAATCTGCTAAGGAGTGTGTAATAACTCACCTGTCGAATCAACTAGCCGCAAATATGGATGGTGCTTAAGCGCGTGACCTATACCCTATCGTCGGGGCAAGTGCTAGGTCCCGAATCTGCATCTGCTGAATTTGACAATTCGAGTCACTCGTGGACTGCACCCTCACATGACTGGGCTAGGACGCAGGACGCGAGGGAGGCTTTTGGGTTCACCCCACAACCGATTGCACGTAACAATGCCTGGGCATCAAGTATACAGCACAGGAAACTGACTATGAACAGGCCTGAATTTGCACCCGCCCCGTGACTGAGATGGCGTGCGAGTTAGGATGTCACTGCTCGAGCAGGGATCCAACCTAACCACACATGCCAACACCACTCATGCATCATGGGGAGTCCCTTAGTTATGACTTTTGACTTTTAACTTACAAGTCACTTTTAAAAAGTCAATCCAAACACCCCATGAACAAAGAATGTTTTATTTTAATTTTTTCAAAAAAAAATGTTATTTATATAATTGTTATTTACACAATACTTTTACTTTTGTCATTTGCAACTTCATTGAAGTTTGTACTTTGCGTTTAAAGCCTTGATGGACCTTAGACCTGGCACTTTACATGTTTTTCACCTTTGATCACACTACTACAGAATACAAGAGGATTGAAACTTAACCATTGTAATCGAACAGAAGTTGATTTTTGTCGCGCCCCAAAGTCCCGTAGGGCGGACCGGCACCCGTTGCCGATAAGGCTCGGGAGAACCAACCTATAACTATATATATTCTATACATATTATAAGGGGTTTCTACCTTTAACATGCCTTAAGTAGATAAACAGTGACAACAAGTCAAAAGGAAATGCATATGCTTAGGCCGTTGGGGCCACGGTGTTTAAAGTACGAGAC
>JAPFFP010042257.1:0-14302 GCA_026153255.1 Solanum medicagineum | reverse complement strand
ATCAAAATTTATATCGTTTGACTCTATAAAAGAAAGTTATAACAACTGAAAATAAATAAAAGGAGTATATGTATATCACACTCGTGTACTTTATTTATTTATACAGTACGGTAATCATAAATTCTTCTTTTTATTTACTCTTTTATTAATCGATTTAACGAAACATTGATAATCTCTATTGTTATTCATTTCAACTTTTCAAATGATATATTTAAGACCACAAATATTAAAGAGAATTTTCATATATTTGATATATATTTAGTCTAAGATCACAAAATTTGAAAATATTTTTTATTTTCTTAAATTTTATGTCAAGTTAAAATAGGACAAATAAATTAAAACTGAGAAAATAATATTTTTATCAAGTAATAATTTGTTTTTTGATAATAAAATAAAGCGAAATTTGGTGCTTAATTAATATTTAAAAAATATTGAGAAAAAATTAATTATTAATTGTCTAAAAATAGATTTTTGATATTGCCTAAAAACATTTAATTTTTTCATAAAACCTTAATTAAACAACTCAATTTTTCTATAATAACTACTTGTAATTTTCCAAAACTTGGTCAAACAAGCTTTTAAAACATGATAATGCCATTGCCACCGCGTAGTCAACACAATCTAACAGGTCAAATGAAATAAGGTTTTTTGGGGTATAAATATTTTCAAGTTCAACGCTAAGATCGTTTGTTGAAGTTATTAAGAGAAAAAAAAAGTGAAAGCTCCTAAATGAAAAAAAAAATCAATTAAGTTTATATGGTGGAGCCAGATAATTCAAAGAAGATTCTTTGAAGGAAAAAGAAGGTAAAGTTATTTTTGATAAAGTGGAAAAAGAAAGTGTAAAATCTTTAATAGAGTGTAAATAGTTTTTACGAAAATGTACTTTATAAATTGTAAATTCTTTTTATATTTTACAATGAAAATTTGATTGCTATATTTAAGGACTCTATTTGAAAAGTTTTATAAAGTATAAAAGATATTTACAGTAAACTTATTTTGATAATTTTTTAAATTCATAATTTATTTATATTACTTTAATATATTTATGACTCAAATCAATTCTACAAGTCACAATCTTATCTAATCATCACAAGTCCATTAAAACTCCTATTGTCGTTTTCAAGGAAGTCGTGTGTCCCCCCTGCAAAAAAAAGTAGCCCGGTAGTGACATGAGATCTTTCCAAGTGATCCACTGCTTTTTTTATCACATAATTTACTTTCTCTGTTCCAAACTCCATCTTATCTTATTAAAAAACTTCAAATAATGGTCAACTTTTCATGGCAGGGCTCTGATTGATGGGTCACGTTTATTTTTTGTTGTCCTTTAATGAATTATTAATTAAAAAGATAATTAAATAAATATTTGTATTTAGTTTAATACTTACATTTTCTTTTATTATACTCCCTCCATTCCATTTTATGTGACATTCTTATTTTTTTATTCGTCCCCAAAAAATTATCACCTTACTCAAATTGAAAATAATTTACCTTTAAAATTCTCTTTTTACCCTTAATGAAACTATTCTCAACCATACAAATATCTAAGAATGATTTTAGACCACAAGTTTCAAAATTCTTCCTTTTCTTCTTAAGCACTGTGCCAAGTCAAAGGGTGTCACATAAAATGAGACGGGGGAGTATTAATCTCTCTTCGCAGAGATAGAAACTTGGACTTTCTTTATCAAGCCCCATTAACGTACATAATCATGGTACCAAATATAATCTAACTTTAAGTCATTAATTTATTGTTTAGCACTCCTTCAACCATTCTTCAAATAGATCCGATCGCAACTTCGAATATGGAATTTCACTCATATAATCTAACTTTAAGTCATTAATTTATTGTTTAGCACTCCTTCAAACATTCTTCAAATAGATCCGATCGCAACTTCGAATATGGAATTTCACTCAGACATACACAACCTCATTCCTGAATATATGAAATATAAGATATAATCACAATGCAATAAGACAAGTGATATACAATCATATCATAATCATAGTCACACAGATGGTAAGTAAATTAATGGGGCAAGAACAACGAGTCGTACCTTTTTCATTGACACCACATTATGTCATCAGCAGATTTTGCCCTAGATTTCGTTCCATTTCACTAGGAACAAAGATCGTTGTCCACAAATCAAGTGTTTTTGTGTGTATTGATGAATAAAGGATTCTAAATTCTTTTTTGATTTTTTACAATTTTGTTTTATGGTAGTATTCAGAAGCCAGATAACTTCTTACTGTATTCAAACTTTTACTCTCTTTCCACTTTTTAGTTTTTCGCCCCTTTTAGGAGTCAACCACTCACCCTTAAAATAGGGGAGTGGTTGAGCAGTTACAACTGCTTTCCTTAGTGAACAATAATTGTCCCTCCTTATCCTTTTGTAGGATAAGGTTGGACAATTATCACTTAACTGCACCATAACACTCACAATTCATACAGCAAATGGTTCGTGCAACCTTTAAGCATACCGAAAGAATTCACTATCAATATGAGGATATCAATACTCACAATACTTCAGACTTTAACTACTCCAGTAGTTATTCATCTTATCCCTCATCCTCTTTAAGAGGTGAACTCAAGTTCATATTTAATTTCAGTTTTTATATTTTTCTTTTTCTACTAGAATCTATCTTTTTCGAATCAATTACTTTTCTAGACATGCACCGTATTGTCGAATCATACATAGGTATTAGTAACATACTAAAGTAGCAACATTATTAAAATTTGAAAAACAGTAAAAGGCCAAAGGGTATTCAATTGAGAAGTTCAACTTTGACTTTTCGGGGTTTCACACAATGAAGAAGCAGGGTTCATTCTTTCATTAACCCTTATGTCGCATAACACATATGATATGAAGAATGTGCTATGGTGTTCTCACTTTGTGCAGGTGCATGTATCTCACTCCAATATCGTACATACCTTGATCTAGACATTTTTGATGTCTAACCCGAGTTTCTCTCTACAGCTATCCTCAAACTCATTTTTTCAGAGAGACTTTTGTCTGGTTTCTAAAATAAGTCTAAATATGGTAGTGATATTTATCTCTTCATGTTTCTCGACGTAAGAGGCGATTGCTCATGTGAGATAGCCATCTTGTGACTTGTTTGACACATTAAACATTACCAAATGCCTTTAAGATATAAATTTAATATTCTTATATTAATGAGAATGTTATAACAATAGAAATCACATCCTACATAAGCCTAGAGACTTAACATGCTTCTCAAACAAGTCTCTTGATATCGCCTTTGTAAAGGGATCAACTACCTTTTCACGAGTAGGAATGTATTGTAAATTCACTTCTCCACTTGCTACTAGGTCTCTCACAAAATTATACTTAATATCAATATGTTTGATTTTGCTGGGATACTTAGGATCCTTTGTACATGTGATAGTAGCCTAACTATCACAATATAAAGTCATAGACTGTCTAATATTTTGCAATATTCAAATGCTCAAAGAATCGCTTTAACCAAACAACTTTCTGTACTGCAGATGCACAAGCTACAAAATACTAGGTTATTTCTTACTCTTTTTCACAAAAAAAAGGTACCATCATTTTAGTAAAAACATAACAGATATCAATATTTTGATCATCACCATCTGTATAACCTCTTTTAAACAAATTAGATCCACTATACATAGTGAATAGTCTGCAATTACCTTTAGATATTGGAACATTCTTTTCATTGCCTTCCAATGATCTATTCTGGGATTTGATTGATATCTGCTTACAGACCTACAACATAACACATATCTGAATGAGTACACATCATAGCGTACATCAGACTTCCAATAGCACTAGAATATGAAACTTGAGACATTTGTTCCTTCTTTTTATTAGTCCTTAAACACATTTCAAGACATAAAATTCACCTCTAGATAATGGAGTATCCAAGGATTTGCAACTATTCATTCGAAAACATTCTAATATTTTCTTTATGTATGTTTCTTGAGATAAACTCAAAGTTTTTTTGGAACGATCTCTTTGGATTTTCATACCCAATATGTAGTCTGTTTCACTCATATCTTTCATATCAAATGACTTGATAGTTTTCAGATACTCCAAATCATTTCTGACTAATAGTATATCATCCATGTAAAGAGAAAGAATTACAAACTTTTTATTGGATCTTTTCACATAAATCCAATGGTCTTTATCGATCATGGTGAAATCTAATGAAATCACTTCTTTATGAAATCTAAAGTACCATTACCTTGAAGATTGCTTTAGGCCATAAATAGATTTTTTTAATTTACAAACTTCCTTTTCTTGGCCTTTAACAATGAAACCATAAGTTGTCCTATGTAGATTTCGTCATTTAATTCTCTGTTGAGAAAAATAGTCTTCACATCGATTTGATGTAATTCTAAATTTAAACGTGCAATTATAGCCAAAATTAGTCGAACAGAGGTAAATTTTACAATTGGCAAAAAAGTTTTGTCATAATCTATTCGAGCTTCTTAAGTAAGACTTTTAGCCACTAGTTGAGCTTTTTGTCTTTCTATTGATCCATCCGATTTCCGTTAATCTTGAGGATCCACTTATTTCCAATAGCTTTACGTCCTTGTGGAAGATCAACTAGATCCCAGACTTTATTGGTTTTCATGGACTCTAATTTTTCTTCCATCGCTTTCAACCATTTATCATTTTCAGGACTCGATAAAGCCTCAGTCACAGAGTAAGGTTCATCCAAGTTCATGGGAGATACCAAGAAAACATAATTTTCAATCTGATAAGATCGTTTAGGCACTCCTTTTCTTGTACTCTTACATAGTTGAAATTCAAATTCTTCTATAGAAATTTGGGATTCAAAATTTCCATTGGGACCAGGAATTATCTCTGGATCAATTGCCTCATCGAATGTATCCAATGACATTATTTGGTCTTCTAAATTCAACATTTCGTACAGAGACTCACCTTTAATTATACCACTCCTTTTTGAAAAAGAATTTTTCAAAAATCTGATATTTCGCGATTCAATTTCAGTCATACTTCCACCCTCCAATTCATTAATGAACACATATCCTTTGGAGCGTTCTGAGTATTTTATGAAGATATATTTATTTCCTTTTGGACTTAATTTTCCAAACTCACCTAAACGGTGTTTAATATAAGTAGCACAATCCAAGGTCGTCAATCATCTAGATTTGCCTAATGACCAATTCAAAGTTAAAAAAAAGTGGAGGTTAGTGATTTAGAAGGAACTTTATTCAAAATGTAGGCTGAAGTCAATAATGCATCTTCCCAAAAGGAGATCGGCAAATTTATTTGTGCCATCATTAACCTTACCATATCCAATAATGTCCTACTCCTTCTTTCAGCCACATCATTTTGTTGAGGTTTGCAAGGAGTAGTTAACTATCTGATCATGCCTTTTTCGTTACATATATCTTCAAATTGATTTGATAGATATTCACGTTCTCGGTCGATTCTCAGAACCTTTATTATTTTATCTAACTGATTTTCAACTTCATTCATATATCTTTTAAAGCACTCTGGTGCTTCAGATTTAGGAGAAATCAAGAAGACATAATCAAAGCGCGTGAAATCATCAATATATGTAATGAAATATGTGATACCAGACCTTGCCTTCACATTCATTGGACCACAAATATCAGAATAGATTAATTGAAGAGGGAACTCAGCTCTCTTAACTTTCCCAAATAGTTTTCGTGTAATCTTTTCAACAAGACAATTTTCACAAGTCAACAATTTAATTTTGGATAAAGGACCTAAATATCCTTCTTTTGCCAACCTATTCATTCGTTCTTGCCCTATATGACCTAATTTCGGATGCCGTGTAATAACATGTATATCATTATTACTTGAACAACATGCCATTATACAATGGTCAACATAATAGTATAAATTGAAAGATTACAATCTAAAATAATGAAATGATTATAACGTAGTCCAAAATCATATAAAATATTATCTAGTGTTATTTTTATACCATGGTGACTAAAAAATAAATCGAAACCAACATCTAAAAGCATTGAGACAGATACTAAGTTTCGTCAGACTTCTAGAGCATACAGAAAATCATGCAACATCAAGCATCGACCACCACACAAGTCTATTTTGCAAGTGCCTATTCTCTTGACTTCCAATCTTGCATTACTTTTCAGATAAATCCATCTAGATCCATGTATAATTCGATAAAACTCCACAATGCTTCTCGATCTCCACTCACATAGTCGGTAGATTCTGAGTTTATAATCCACATAGGATAAGACTCAATAAGTAAAGAAGTGCTTGAAACATTTACAACACTTAGAAATGAATTTAAGAATTCTATCTTTTGGCTCGATACACGAGTGATCGAAATGTCCCAAAACTTGGTAAATTGTAGCACTTCATCTTGCTTTTGTCTCTTTCCTTAAAAAACTTTTTTCTTTTCTTGAAATTTGGCTTGCACTTTTTTCTCAGAGGGTCTTTCCTTGGTCTCCTTAGTCTTTCCTTTCTTCTTCCATTTTTTCTTGCACTTGAAGCCCAAAAATTTTATACCACTTGATTTGGCCACAAAGGCATTATTAGTAAATTTAGCAGCACCAAGCTGCTCGTCTTCATATTCATCATGATGCACAACATTAGAAAAAGTTTTTATACTTTCATTGTGGGTAAGGTTAACCTTCAAATGTTCCCAATAATTGAGAAGGGATCGGATCACTGCTTGAACTGTTGCTCATCAGATAGAACGTGACTAGAACTCTTAAGTTGTGCTACCATGTTTGACATCATCCTAAGGTATTTTTTGATGCTTTGATCATATCGATTTTTGAAAGCATCAAACTTGATAGTCAGTTGTCTTAGGTAGGTCACATAAGCACCCCCATACGTTCCTCGCAAGTGTTTCCATTCCGCATGAGCATTAGAAAATTCCTTACATTCAGGAATCATTTCATCAACCACATAGCTTACAATAATTTCACATGTAATGGAATTTGCCATTTTTAAGGCTTTGTAAGTTTCAAGTTCTCTCCTGTGTTAAATAGTGTTAATATCTTCTTCTGGTTGACTTAGAACATGATTTATGCCTTCGAGCTCGTTTTGCTCATCTAAGACATACCATATCTTATCACTCTGGATGTCATAACTGTCACCATTTAGTTTCTCATATTTATTTAAGTCAGCAATAATGTTATTTGATGCCATGTTTATAGCTTGGAGACATTTATGCAAGTTCACTCGTCAATTAGGCATGTGTAAATATACAATCAAGAAAATTAATTCTAATAATAGTTTCACATGGTGTAAAATCAAAAGGGTATTCAAAATATCCAATCATTATTTACATTCCAAATATTTAACAAAAATCAAAAAATAATTTCTCAATATATATTAATAAAGGCATATTCACACAGATCACTAAGTCTTCGATCATTATCATATTTTCGTGTACCATGAAATAGCAAAGATATAAAAATATAATAAAACTCAAATATTCATATTAAAGAGAGAAACAAAATATTACATATGTTTGAATAGGCAAACTAAATGAAGTTACAAGTCATTTGTAATAAAGTCCTCCCAACTTAAATTTGAGATAACATATATACACACTAAAAGGTTCGCTAGGCCAAACCTCGTGATATACTTTAATCAATCTATCTTTTCATGGTTCACAAAAGGAATCTACTAAAATAGCCAAATATTCTCAATCTGAGAGATCCACATAATTTTTCAGTTTTATACGCTTTAATTCAAAGAGTTGAATAAAGCTAGCAACAAAATTGTTGGGGACATCTTAAAAGACTTGAACTCTTTTAGTTTTTTCTCTCTTTTCCTTTGAATATCCCTTTCATTTCTCAACAACCCGTGTGTCATTCTTTGAGACACCACTTTTTATAATCTCTCGTCATTGATCACATGTTCTTTGACGATGTGCACTTTCACTTTTCCTTCAACTCGACACCTAGAACTCTCAGTTGGAGTGGTTCAAGTTTGTTTTATTCAGTCATATCTAAAATAGGAATTAGGAGTCAGAAATATAATTAACACACTTTAATGTGACAACACATGTTACAAATTTCTAGTAGAAGTTAAATAGATCATAAAAGGGTTTGAAGGTGTGAATGTAACTGTAATAGGATAAAATCGTTATCCAAAACTTTCAAACAATTGCAACCTATTCGTGTTAAATCCATTTGAATATTAAAATACTTTTTCGAAAAGCTCAAAACGAATAGATTACGAAAAAGATTCAAGTCAAGAATTTCAACCAACACAACCTAAAATCACCAAAAATAGCAACTGATTTTTTTAAAAAAAGTACTAAAAAATTACCCTTTTTTCAAAAATCATATCTCACTTGTTATACATCAGATTTTCTATTATAATTTATTTTCGAAAAGCCTTAAACGAGTAGATTATGATTACAAAAATTTTGGGCTAAAATTTCGATAAGAAAATTCTAAAATCGTGAAAAACAGTGGCAGATTTTTTAGCAGTAAAAAACTGCCAAACTTCAAAAATTCATATCTCACTCGTTTTAAATCTGATTCCATATTATAATATAGTTTCGGAAAGGTAAACAAGTAGATTATGCATATATAAAATTAAACTCAAAATATTATTAAACGGGAGTCAAAATGAACTTAAACAGAATCTTTCTTTTTTGAAAAATTTCTCAAAATCACCGATCATCAAAAAATTCATCTTAAACCCATAAATTGATGAACATAAAGGCATTTAAGCATGAAATCAACAATCAATCCAACTTGACTCTGATACCATTTGTAAGAAAAATTAACAGGACAAGAACAACGGATCGTACCTTTTCTGCTAATGCCGCAGACGTTGTTATGCTCCAGATCTCATTCCATTTCACTAGGAACACGGATCGTTGTCTGTAAACCAATTTCCTTTGTGTGAGTTAATGAATAAAGGATTTCAAATTCTTTTTGAATTTTTTACAATTTTATTTTTATGATAGAATTCAGAAGTCAGATAACTTCTCACTATATTCAAACTTCCACTCTATTTCCACTTTTTAGTTTTTCACCCCTTTTAGGGGTCAACCACTCACCCTTATAGGGAAATAGTTGAGCAGTGTCACACTTCGAGTTCGCACCCTGGACGTGGCTGACACCTAGAACTATTTCTGGTCCCAAGCGAACAATTTGGCCTGACTATTTTACTCAGCGAAAAATTTAAATGATAAGTGAAAGGCTTGAATATAATAAGTTAAAGATACTGCAAATATCTGAATAAACTGAATAGTTGAAATGTCTCAACAACAACTAAAAATAAGATCTGAAACTCCTGACATATAGTCTATGGAACCTCTAACTAGAATAATCGGAAACAACTATTGTGACAGACCCACGGTAACCACATTTGAAAGGAAATGCCAAAAATAAAAGTAAAGACTCCAAAGTCTCTGACTGGTAAGAAGCCTCACCAATGGTTGACTGAAATGTTGGTCCTCAATGGAGCATCTGCTGAGGAACTCTGTCACCTACGTTTGCATCATAAAATGATGCAAGTCCAAACGACGTCAGTACATGGAATATATGATATGTAAAATAGTCAAAATCGTGAACTTAGGATTAGACATTGTATTCAAAGTAACTAAGACATGTCTCAAAATAGGATAACACAAGTAATAAATAAAGTGCATGTTGAAAGTAAAAACATATGTTGAAACTCTGTATGTAGAAACTAGTTTACTTTAGCTTGGAGAGTTTCTCTAACTAACAATAATCACTATGAGCCTCGTGATGATACAGTGTCTTTCCCACGCTGCCAGAGCCGTCCCATACTTTGCCAGGATAAGGGACGAAAACTAGGAGAGTGAATCTATCTCAAAACTGCACTATCTCAGTGGCAAGTGAAGAGTTGTACTATTGGTACAATCTTATCCTATGTCGGCTCCGTAGTTTATGAGTTCAAGTTATTATTACTCTCACTCATGTCGGTGCTCAATACTACTCCCAAAATAACTTTTATACTGCTCATAACTTTAAGAGTAAGAGTTCTCAAAATGCCCTTTTAGTCTTTTGGGGCTTAACCCAACTTTCCTTTTCTTAAACTTTTCTCAACTTAACTCTTTTCTTTGTCTGAAAGTTGTATTAATGCAAGATATCTCAAACATGATTTTTATTACTCAGATGTCTTGCAAATACAAAAGCTTCAAGTACTTCTTAAACTCAACTCAAAACTGTGAATATAATAGTTTTTCATGGAATATATATAGCGTTCTCAAATATACAACAATAACTGTAAATGTTGTCTCAATAGCTTAATTAAGTAATAAAATCAGTAAATACCATAATTTTTATCAAGAAAAATGCATGAACAAGGATTTTGATGAAATTAACTAGTAATGGAGAAAATCTGATCTCAACTCATAAGCTTGATCTTGGGTAGAGACTAGTAGTTAAAGATACTAAAACATATGTAGGATAACTTTTGGAGGGCCTTACATACCTGGGGAATTAGTTTCTTGTAGAAATTGAAGAAGGTTCTTGAAAGCCCTACCATTTTCCCCTTTGAAACTACGTTCTGAGTCTTTGAGGGTGTTTGAACATTAATAATATGAAGAGTTACAATTTTTAGGGGTTTAATTAGGTGAAAACTGACAAGTTTAGGCTTAAAAGGTTAGAAAATATGAAAATGCCCCTCTTTAACGCTGATTGGGTCGACTACGAGACCCTCTACGACCCGTGGAAGTTTCTACGGTCTGTAAGGACCCTTTTGTAAACTTTTGGGCAATTTTTTGGGGCCTCTATATCACTTTTACGAGCCCATTCTACGGCCAGTAGAAGGTTCTATGAACCGTAGATAGGTCCATAAAGTTTGGGGCCGAAAATGTGAAGTTTCAGGACTTTTACCACGAATTAGCAGACGGGTCGTACATTGTTTTACGGCCCATAAAGGGGTTTCGTACAACACCTCTGCTCTTGCAGTCTTCAGTAAAACGATCATAACTTTTGACTCCGAACTCCATATGAGGTGAAATCAGTTGCGTTGGAAAGCTAATTCAAAGAGCTTTTATTTGGTAGGTCATGAGATATCTAATTCTTTGTGTGTTAAGAGTTATGATCATTTGAAGTTGACCCTTGCATAATTTAAGGCTAGAAACTCAATTTAATGGAAGATTTTGAACTCGACTAAGTGCTAGAGGTTTCTTGTGACCATAATGCACTTTCCACATATAAGAGCGAGTTGAAACATAGGTACATATGAGGATAGAGTTATAGGGTGTCACAAGCAGTTACAACTACTCTCCTTAGTGGGCAATAACTGTCCATCCTTATCTTTTTTAGGATAAGGTTGGACAGTTATCAATTAACTGTACCACCTCATTTTTAAATCAGATACACCGATCAAGTTAAGATTGGATTGGGTCAATCCTCATGACGACCAATGATCCAAAAATCTTACGTAGACAATACATCATAACACGGGAATCAATAACACATTTACTTCTGCTTCTTTCGTATCAATTATTGCACAGAACAAGCATGATCGATCACAATTATATCAATCTCTATGTAATTGCTCATGTAATCATATTCGTTCACAGATAACAATTGACAATGGTCCTCACATGGAACTCACACCCAAATCGGTAGCGTGGTAACTCACTCCCGATCCAATAGTTAGTGTGTCGGAACGTGACATTTGATCTAATGTGTCAAAATGTAACACCGGATTCAATGTGGATCGAAATGTGACACCCAATCTAATAACTAAAATCACAAAATATAATTATTATCACAATGAATGATTCACACACTTACAATAACGAGTTCATATCAAAATGATCCTCTCACAAAATTCATACTCAAACTATTAGTGTGTTTGAACGCGATACTCTATTCCTATATATATATATGGACCCAGCAAAATTTTGTGATCTCATTCTCCTTTGTAGTGATCCTTTGAATTTGACTATTTGATATATCATTTACTAACTCCTCCACCCCACCTCATTCCAAACCCCTCCGCATTATTTTATTCTAAGAGGGTGAGATACATTCATCTTTATTTATGTGATTAAAAAATAATTATTTGTAAATTGATTTTGGCTTATAAAGAAAATGTATCGTTGAAATAAATACTCATTATATCTTTAAAAAAATACACAATTGATATTTCATTATTTTGATAAAATCAATTCTATTAACTAAAATAATAAAGCTTGAGCCAAGTCCCCCCTCCCCCTTCAAATTGTCATTAAGAAAAACACACAATTTAGGGAGGGTGAGGGTAGGGGGTCGGTAAAAACTACTATTAATTAGCCAAGGTCTAGGGATTACTTGTGTCTATTTAGAGTTTTAAAAAAGGGATCTAAATAGAACACATTAAATTTAGAATGAACTTTAGATATTATTCAATTTTTATTTTTTAAATTTATCATCGATTTATATTTATATTGATATTAGGTTAAATTCAATGCACACAATATAAGATTCATCTCATTTCTAAGAACAACACTCAACATATTTCTTTCCCCATTTTCAGAGATTCCAATTAAAACCTTAGCTGAAAAAATTTTAAATCATCCCATCATAATTTATTTCGATCCCTATTATATGGTTGATCTAAAATTGTTACCCATTATTATGTGAAATATTTTAGGCATGAATTACTTATGTTTAATTTGTCGTCTGTCACGACTAGTGGCTTTGAATTAGGATAGGAAATTTAGTGGCCCACGTGAATAAATGATTGATTATCACTCTTTTGTTCCTTTATAGTTGTCATGTTAAGTTTTTTAAACTCAATTTGATTAATTTTTAGGAAAAATTATACAAATTAGATTTAATAAAATTATTTATTTAAATTGGACCTCATTCAAACTATTTACCTTCTTATTGACTTTTCTATTTTTTATTTCACTCATAACATCAGTATATCCTTTGTGATACTCGTTAGTATATTGATATCATATTGATATATATATAAAACTGAGTTTAATCATATGTGATACTCCGTCGATATATCGATATCCTATAGTTATCAAACAAGATTGATCACCTTATTTCTCTATGATACTTTGTTGGTATATTGATACTATCAATATCATATAGGGTGAGCACTGAGTGCGCAAATTTTAATAGTAGATAAACTAGGAGGGTATTAATTGTAATTAATTAGGGGAACATAAATGTAAGAGAATATACGAATGTAAAAGGTTTGCTTCAAAGGGGCATGAACTTAGTTTTTCCAAATTTTTAATGTTAAATTAGATTAAATTAATTTGATATTTCTAAATAAATATTTTAATTCAAAAACTATACAAAAGTACTATAACTTATAATTTTTTAATATTAATATGATAAAAAATCTTAAAATATTAATCAAAGTTTATATGTTTGATTCTAAAAAAAATTATGACTGTTAAAAAGAAAAATAAAAAATTTATCTCGGATACCTGATTTTTTTGGAAAATCATGTACGGTTGTCATAAATTCTTGTTAAAAAAGGTTTCATCCTTTCAATTTATTTGATTTATTTTTTTGAACCAGTTCAAAGAAGAAGTCATTTTTCTTTTTAGTAATTCTTTAATTCTAATTTCTCAAACATCATATTTAAGACTACAAGATTAAAAAGTATTTTGATACCTTATATATGTATTAAGTTTAAAATCACAAGATTTAAAAATCTTAAATACTTCCGATCCTTCTTCCCTTTTGGTTGGTTTTGATTCATCCTTTCAATTTTGATTGAGTCTATCTTTCTTAAATTTTATGTTAAATCAAAATAGGTCAGATAAATTATAACAGAGGAAATAATATTTTTATCGAGTAACAATTTGTTGTTTATGATAAAATAAAGCAATATTTTGTGCTTAATCGGTAGTTTAAAAAAATACTGAATTTTTTTTTACTTTTTAATGGTCTAAAAACAGATTCTAATTTTACTTAAAAATAGTTATTTTTACTTAAAACCTTAATTAAACTACTCATTTTTTTTTTTATAGTAAATACTTTTAATTTTTCAAACCTTCTTCAAACTGCTTTTAGAACGTGATACATGCCATTGCCGCCGCGTATTCAACATAATCTGAATGAAATAAGGTCTTCTTTTGGGGGCTAACAAGGGAATTAAACAAAGTTGAGAAAATGATGTATGAGCTTGGATTTTATTTGACCCTTAATGTATGGAAATAGTCCTTAATGAAAATAGTTCTTAATGTATCAAAAAATATGATTATTCTTCAACCCATCATAACAATATTCAATTCCTTTTTCTATTAAATAAATGTCACGACCCGACCCCCGGGGCCGTGACTAGTGCCGATTAGGCACCATTTCAGATACGAAAGCACAAATTACTAC
>JAPFFP010042256.1:0-14303 GCA_026153255.1 Solanum medicagineum | reverse complement strand
CGGATTTTCTGTAAATTCATTAAGTAGTAGTTTGTGCTTTTGTACCGGTAATAGTGCCTAATCGGCACTAGTCACGGTCCCGGGGTCGGGTCGTGACACTTGACCCCTTCCTCAAACTCCATTTATAGTATTTCACTAGGTATTTTTTTGTTGTTCCTTGTAATTTTTAACCTTTACTTTATGTGATTTTATGTAACTTTTCACATTATCTATTTTTTAAAATTTATTCTATGTTTATTTTTTTTCATTCGCATAACTTTGTTAGTACTGTAATTTTTAAATTAAAGTAAAATTCATCATTGAATAAGGTTATAAGCTTATATTTTTTTTTTAAATCATAGTTATATTTATGTATGCTATGTTGAAATTTGACATAAGAATATTATGTTAAATTTTTGTTTGAACTTAGAACTTTTGTTATATTTTTGTTTCATTAGTATTGGCTTGATATTTTCATATTACAACAATTTATTTTTTAGTTAGACTTGATAGTATATATATCCTTTTATCAAATGTTATAATACTTTTATGAAATTCCATTTAAAATATTAACCTTTTTGTCAAACATGCATTTCAAGGCTTTCATAGAAATCTCGTACTTTTAATTTTTATAATCAATTTTATTTAAATATACCAATTTCAAAAATATAAATCAATTGACTTTTCATAATACTAGTATACATGTTTATGGATTAATATATTTTCAAAAAATAATATATATCTTCAATATTTAATTTAATATAATATCATTTATAAAGGTCTTTGTTTGTCTAATATAAATTTTTAAATTTAGATGATTAATTTTTATTTTAAAAAAATTTAATATAACCTTATGATTGCGTTTGTGCAACAAACAAGACACTTATTATTACATTGAAATAAATAAAATATCTTAATTACAAAATTATGTAATTACTAGGTTGATAATATTATCCTAATAATTATACTTCAATTACCAAACGACTTTCTAAATAACTAATTAAAGTTGGAGTATAGTAATACAGCAACAATATACCTAGTGAATAGGGATGTCAACGGGGCGGAGCGGGTATGGGGCGGGTTTAGAGCTATACGAGGCGGGCTAGGTTTAAAGTTATGTGGTGTAGGGCGGGTGGAGATAACTATTTTTAAAAACTAATGCAGGGTGGAGCGGGTTGCGGATTTTAAAAACAAATAAAAATTCAAAAAAAAATTAAATCTTTGTAACTAGTAAAAACTCAAAAATATTAACTTTTTTATATTAAACATTGACTTTAATTTTATTTTTCCTAAAATTTAAACTAGACATGTCCGATAAATTTCTAGTTGTTAAAATGTTAATTAGAGACTTTTAATTAACTATTAAGAAACAATTGTTGAAATGCTAACTAAAAATAGTTATAAGTTGTTGAGATGTTAATTACCGAAATTTTTTTAAAAACATTCTGAATTTTTATTTTTCATATTAAATTCAATTAAAAAAATAAAAGAATTTAAGAATCTAAGCGGGCGGGTTGAAAATGAAAAAGATCATTATGCAGGAGGGGGTCGGGGTGGTTTAAAAAATTTACGGGTTGACCCCGCACCTGCCCCTTTGAAAGATCCCACAAGTGAAGTCTGGGAAAGAAAAAATGTATGCAAACCTTATCATTATCTCATAGAAAATAATCTATCTCTAAATTAGAGAAAAAAATCTAGTCAAATTTAAATACAAGAAATTTAATAGAAAGTGTTGAATTGGGTGTACTGGTAATTTGTATCAATGTGTTGGTGTTATTTCATTTTGAAGATATTGAATGAGCTTTTTATTGGTAGCGAAATAGGAATCTCCAACCATTAAACATGGTCATTTATCGTATAATAATATTCTCTTTGAATATTGATGCTTAACGCAGAAATTAGGATCCAATTTTCAAGCTTGTTTTCGAGAACAAAATAGAGTAGCAAATACTCTAGCTAAGGAGAGTGCTCAAAGAAGGTTTTTGTATGATCCAATGTTTTCTGAAAGTTCCTCCATTGTTCATGATAAATACAGTTGAAGCAGACATTTTAAAAATTACTTTTATTAGAAAAATTTCAAATTGTAACAAGTATGCTTGAGGAAAAAAAATTTTAATCTCAAAATAAATCACTTTGGAACTTATGACAAAAATAATAATTACTTAAATCTTTATATTAAAGAATTACTTCTTAATAGTGCCAATTCCAAAAACCAAAAAAACCATCTCAAAACATGGATAACTTAGTAAAATATCAAAAATAACAAAGACTAAAACTGTTCAGTCTCCTTAGCTATGGCTCACTTTCTTTTTAGCTATAGCTTGCTTAATTATGGTTTGTAGCCACACGTTAGAAGGAGAAAAGAGGTGAGCGAGATTGAGAGAGAAGAAAGAGGCGAGGGAGATCTAAGAGTGAGAAGAGAGATATTATTGATTTCCATATTTGATAGATAATTATATGCAATGACCCGACCCCATCATTATGGGTAGGTCAATGGAAAAAAAATTGGGTTAGAAATTTTTTGAATAGTAACTTGAAAATTTTCAGCCTACGTCAGACTTGGACGAAAATTTAGTTATTTGAGGTCTAGGGCAATCCGGTAAGGAGATTGAGGGTGAACTTATAAGTTTGTCTTTTGATTTGATAGTCAAGACAATAAGGAGCCTATTAGGCTTTATCGAAATTAAATTCGAGCAAGTAGAACTATCAAAATTGAACTTGGCGAAAGAGTACATTTTTGGACATCATGGTTTGAGGGTGTGTTGTAAATGAGGACATGGGATGCGAGTTATGAGTTTCTGTCTTCTTGAAACCTGCTACGGAGGGAAGTGTAATACTCTGTACGTTGTACGATGGAACGTCGGAATATGAAAGAAAATTTCAGAATTGGGTTCTGCTGCTAGGGAGTATGAGACCAATCTATGGCTCATACATGATTCCATGGGTTGTCGATAGAGTCTCGTAGATGACCTTGACACTTAGAATTAATTTAAAAAAGCTCGACTTTAATGTAAGAACAACTTTACTAGTCGCTTTTTGTTGTCGTGATTTAGATTCAGAAGATGAAATTTGAGGATTAACAGGGAGAAACTTCTTATGGTCGTGGTTCTGCTGACAGATCGTGATTTGGATCAGTAGTAGTGAAATTGACTAAGTGTTGATGAGGTTTATGAGGGGAGTTCTATGACCCATACAAAGAACGACGAGCCATAAATTTAGTTAGTCATTTCTGACCCAAAATTTATACTTTCTAGAATATTTATGAACATGCAGGACAGGCCATAAATGGAACTATATACCATAATTTTTCCTTCGTAGTTTGAGATCCTAAAATGTTGAAAATCTACCCTTTGACAAAATCCCCCATCTACGGATCGTAAATCAATCTACGATCCGTAGACACTCTTGACAGTTTTAATAAAGGACTTCTTGATGATTTCCTCCTATTATAAATCCAAAATTATATCGTTTTCCCTTCAATGTCACTCATTCACCCCAAATACTCAAGTCAATCAAATTCTCTCAACTCTAAACTCCTTCAAGCTTTCATTAGAGACCTCGAGCTAGGGTTTCAATCTCTCTTCTCATTTCTGAATTTTTCTCCATTTATTTCACTCTAGGTATGTGGGCTTTCATTGATGGGTACCCTTCACCCATGGAACGCAACAAAAACCCTCCTTTTTCACTCAAATTTCGTTGAAGGTATTTTAGGGTTTTATGATTTAAATTCAATTTTCATGTATATTGTTCCATATCATACTTTCCCATCTAATTACACATGAATTATGTTAAATTGCATGAATAACATCATTTTCAAATGATTTCACTAGTATTATACCTAGAGTTTCATGAAATTGTAAATGGATTCCTTCACTTATGATTCAAAGAGTCTCAAATTACATGAATATGCATGAATTTGCTTTGTTTATATGATTTCAAGCTTATTGATGAAGAACTCCTACTTTGCCCTAATTTTATGACAAGTTATGATTATGGAGGTTTCAAGCATACAAGTTCATGTATAGGGTGATCTAAGACCCAAAATTGACAAGAATTGTAATGATGGAAGGCCTACAGCCACATTACAAGTATGATTATAAAAACAAGCTATTTCCTGAATATGATTTATATGGATTGGATTGGTCTAATTGATTCACCTTTCCACTATGACAAGTTATGAATTATGACAAGTATGAACTATGATTTTTAAGACAAGTATGACCTATGCTTATGAATATGTATTTCTCTGGGATTTAACTTAGCACTGAATGAGACTTGATGTAGGGGCTAGACCTATCGGATCCTTATATAAAATTGCTGGTCTCGTAACTACGATGCTCTCAACCTCTGGGGTCTTTATATAAAATTGCTAGTATCATAACTACATTGCCACTATAGGTTTGCATTTCCAACATGGTCTAACTAGTGGATAAGCACATATAGAATTATAATTATGACACTCGCTTAGCAGGGTGGGAGTCTTGCCTTGGCAAGTAAGGCTCCTTTTTCTTCGGTATACAGATAGACATCGGGATTCCACGTTATAGCTTGCATGGTCTAATTTTCGATTATGGTAACTTTCCACACATGTATATTTTCTATGATACTTTATATGATATCACGTACGATTCTTTTATGCATTGACCACTTAAATATTGATTTATGTTTTTACGTCTTATACTATATTATGTTCTTGACTTGGTTATTGCACTTCATTCTTTACATTACATGTATTTTCTAGATACGTAGTACATTCAAATATACTAATCCATATTTTATGCCTACATTATATTATAATGTAGATACATGCGACTTTCTTCCTCCTCATATTCTTGGGTATATTCAAATTTCGGCTTTAAAGATTTTGGTGAATCCTCATGCTTTGCGGATAAGCCTTTATATTCTAGCTTTACTTTTGTTGTTGAGATATTATAATACTATTCCTATTTTACTTTTTATTTGAGAGTGAGCAAGAAACATGTCTTAATCCCCGTCAAGTCTAGTATGTAGAGTTATACATTGTGTGTAAAATCTTTATGATGAATAGACCCTTTCCTTTATGACATTATGTTTAGGCCTTCTTTTATTTTTCATTTTATTCTTATTGATTCATTGCCTATGAATGCTTATGATATGCTAAGAAGGCTAGGCTGGGATTTCTTCGGGAATCTCAATCGTCATGTCACGCCTAGGGCCTAGCTTGAGTCATGACAAACTTTGTATCAAAACATGAGATATAAAAGTGCCCCACAGAGTCCAACATGCCGCGTCAAGTAGAGTCTTATTCATCGGTATGAAGCGCACCACATATATGTGTAACATCTCCCAAAGCAATTCAGAGTGCCCTTATACTAGATTCCTTGAATAATATAATTTATGAACATTTTTTGACAAATCTGAGTTTGTCCTCTTGTTCAGGAGGAAAATTGTGTGGAAAAATGGTCTCTATCAATTATTAAGTCAACTGTATCAAAAAATAATTATTCGCATGATTTTTTACTTTCTAGTAGAGTACACGACCTCTCGCATCGTAGAGAGGGTTCATGACAGTACAAAAGTGGCCTAAACGCATTCCTAGGTTAAAACAACAAAAAATTGAAATTCATGCAAAATTGAACGATATGGGTAGCACTTCCACGACACACTACCGTTCCCTTGTAGTTCAAATTCTTCCTAAAATTTTCAGAATTAAGTGAGGACAATTGAGACATATCCCAACCCCCTTATAGACGGGAATCCTGTCCTCTCATAAACTCTCCTAAATTCCTTCCAAAATCTCTCTTCCAAGAATCATCCAAATTCCTAGGGTTTCAAATTCTTCCATTGAAGCTCAAGTCTCAAGGTGATTCCCCAAGTTTCTTCAAAATCTTCTTCATCAATTTTAAGACCTTAAGGTATGCAAATCCTTCATCCATGGGTTCTTCCACCCATGGAGTCCCAAAGCCCTTTTCACTCAATTTTCTGAAATTCAAGGTTAATTTCTTATGGGTACTTCTTATTACTCTTGTTATGTATGAATTATGCCGGAAATTATCATCTATTGACTTAAATTGCATGAACTCCTTTCAAGAGTTTATTATTATGAACTATTTATGATATTCAAGTTATGTATGTCATGATGCCATAAAGTGCTATGAAATTGAGGATTTTTCAAGATGAATTTCATGTTCTCACATTTATGTCTTGAAAGATGTTATGAATGATTGTGGTTGATTGTTTTGAGAATGATTTAAGTTAATTAGTTTTACCACATTGATGAATAATCCTTTTGAGTTACACGATTTAAAGTTTACATGCATTAAATCCATCACGATTTTTATATTAAACTCTCCAATGAAGTATGATTCCAAATAACGAGGGTTTCAAGAATATGTTATGAAAGTTTATGAAATATTTATGAATCCCTCTTTGAATGTATAAGTTTTTGATAAGGATAATTCTCACCAAAAGAATGGATTCTTTTGTTATAAGGACAATTTTCACATGATGGATCATAATTTTATGAGCTACTCCTTATATGATGATACCATGTTTTATAAGCTAATGAATGTATATGATTATACTTATGTTTTTAATGTATTTTTTGGGAATGATTTAGCACCGAATGAGACACGAAGATGGGGTTAGATAAGAAAATTCTAGTAGCAACCTCATGTTTCATTAACAATGCGCCACCATAAGAGCCCTTATAGGCTAGGCTAGTGAATCTACGTAGGTCATTCTATTGATGAAAGATACATGCTTAAGTTAATGGAGTCCCACTCGACAAGTGGTCTCCCCATGCCAACATAGGGGGTTATATTGAATTCCATATAGTAGCTCGCATAGTTTTTTATATGTTGGTTATGGTCTCTTTTCATATATGTATGCTATATCATGAAATTATGTTTTACCTTCAATGCATGTTCTGACTAAGGAATTGATCATTCATGACATGTTGAGCTCATCAAGTCACTCTGTGTTTTCCACTGCTTAAACTAATCATTTTGACGTTACTTGGCCGTGAAAACCATTATTTTCTTACCCCTTGAAAAGAAGAGTCAAAGTATATCTGGTGAATCTCATATCATATGCATAATAAATTTAATATGATTTGACCAATTGACCTACATATGAGAAAACTATTCAGAGAATAATCTCCCCTAAACGAGACTTTTTTGAGACTACCTTATGAATGTTATTGTTGTTTGCTTATCTCATATCATGATTTTGTTTACAGGTTCTTTATACCATGCATTTACCTAAGCCTTAGGTTTGATCATTTACACACTGGAAAAGTATTAGTCGTGTTAGCTATGTTCAGAATAAATTTTTGAAGTATTGATACTTCAAAAAACGCAAAGGCGAAGCAAAATTTTTTTGCTTTAGAGGTAAAAATAGGGTGCCTAGAGAAGGACTAAGAAATGGTAAGTTCTTGCAATCCAAATTCCTGCGATGGGTTTCAATAAGTTATGTTTGTGAGAATATGCAGTGTTTTGGATGGAAAGAAGCGAAAAAAGGCGACGAGGGTCACTTCACCAAAGCGAGAATCACAAAGCGAAGTCCACACCTTTTTAAACTGAAGTGCAATTTAATACAAAAATTAAAATATTAAATTTTTGTTGATAAATAATCACAAAAATAGTCTCTCTACCTTCGCAAGATAAGGGTGAGGTTACGTACACATCACACTTCCCAAACTTCACTTGTGGTTGTGGGAGTGCAAATAGGTCGATGCTAGGTATTGTTGTTGTGAATAACTAAGAACTTAATAGGAATAACATATTAAGCAAATCCTTTAATTCTAAAATGAAAAAATAAATATAGATACTAGAACTAATAGCAGCAAGAAGAAGGTGCACAAGTCTCTGTTAGTATTAGAGGATAAAGCAGCAACTTTGAGTATCAGCTGCAAGAAGATAAGTCTCTGTTGCAGTTGTCTTACTATTAGACCTAAAATTAACCCTGATTTCAATTAAATTTCCTAAAATCTCCCCTTTTCCGCTCAAGCAATGTATAAGGTCTAAGTCGCTTCTCGCTTTTTCTGCTGAAGCTCACACGTTTTTGTGCTCGCCTCAATTTAGGACATAGAATTGTTGGACCCAACGCCTCACCTTGTTTCACACTTTCAATGCTAAAGCAAGTTCTTTTAGTAACATTGGAATTATGGTAATATATTTGAAGTATTGATTGTAAAAACTAAAAGGTATGCATATTGCGAACAAAAGGATTTTGCTTTAGAAATAGGGTGCCCAGAAAAGTAGAGGAGGGCATAGTTTATTTTTCTTTCGTTTCTTGTACAGTAATATTATATATATATTAGTGTGTGTTTTATCTATTGTAACTTGGTGCAGTTGACTTTCAGATTCTGGATAGAGTGTGAGGGTCATTTAGGTTTATTTGGTCTTGTTGTGTGATTAGTGATTCATAACAGGTACCTTGGGGTTAGGTAGTTGGCTTGCCTGTAGGAGGATCTAATAGGCGCCATCATGACCATAATTGGGTCGTGACATTATTTAATTTTAATAGATCATATAATTATTTATGTGTCTATTTACTTATATGGTAGATAATTCAGTGTATAGAGTTTTAGCTTATACACAGAAGATTAAATCATTGCTTCTTATAAGTATAAAGTTTTTCGTTCACAATCTAAGATGCAAATTCGACAAGCCATCAGTATGATTGTAGCACGAAATTATATGTAATTTATCTTGATTATGTGAATGGTTTAGTTCCAACTTCTTGTGCCAGTGCATATTGTATGTATTGATCGAGACTAAATAGAGATCGAAAGTTGTTTTAGACTGACTGATAAAAACATATTCTCAAGTGATAAATGTACTTATATTTTCAATTAGGATTTAACTATAATGATTTGAATATATAATTATCATTTTGATTTATTAAAAGGTGAGATTCTGGGATGGAACAATATGCCTGGTAGATTACAACAACAACATACCCATTGGAATCCCACAAGTGGGGTGTAGGAAGGGTAAAATGTACGCAGACATTACACCTATCTCATAGAGATAGAGAGGTTGTTTCCATAAAACCCTCGTCTAAAAAATCGATCCCCATAAGTAGAAGATGGTAAATATGGAAAAAAGGAAAAAGAAAGGAAAAAGGAAAACGACTAAAAATGAAAGGAAAATGATAGTACGTAAATATGATAAAAGTAACAAATATAATGCAAAATATGACAATCGCAAGATATAAAGATAGGACTAATCCTACTAACTACTATCTCACAAGACCATACATCAACCTACCCCGACTAGCTTATTAGCCCTTTACCATAATACACGATTTCTACTCCTTTTTATCTAAGGTTATGGCCTCGGTGAGATGAAGTTTTGTCATATCTTGTCTGATCCCTCCCCGTAATACTTCTTCGGTCTACCTCTACCTCTTTATGTAATCCCTTCGTGTAACCCTTTGCACCACCTAACAGGAGCATCGGTACTTCATTCGTAGTAGACTGGATGATAATACTATATGTTGGTGAAATAATAAGTTAGTTGATGAAATCCATTTCTCGATATGGAGATTGATGATATGCCTTTTTGAGAAGCTTATAAGTTTTTGTCGTGTCAAACCTTGCAATTAGATTTATGAATTCGACATATGAAATAAGTTAAGCAATGCTTTAAATGAAATTGATAGTTAAATTAAATTTATTAGTAATTTAATTTATTGATTAGTATCTGTAATCTAAGATGGGAATTACATAAGTGTTTAATAGGTAATTTCTAAATATAAATGGAGGAGTGTAATTACGTATTTTTAGTAGAATGATTTGTAATTTATTATGGTAAGAAGATTTCAATTAATTATTTGATTTATTTCTATAATAGGGATCCTTAGTAATTAATTCTGTGGTCTCTACAGTGCTCATATTTAACTAGAACTCAAACTCCTATTCCTAAGAGAAAAGGAGAATAAATGTTTTCAATACCAGATTTGGACTAGGAAAAGGTCCCTACAGATAGGGGTTCTCCTTACCTAGAAATGAATGAAAAGGAATTAGGTTTTTTATACAATGCATGTCCACTCAAGTATTGAGAGAGTTCGGATGTGAACTTGGGGTCAATGTAGAAAACCGCAACTGCAATCTAATTTGTTGTCACGCCCCGAGTTCACACCATAGACATGGCCGGTACCCAGAACTATTTCTGGTCCCAAGAGAACCACTTGGCCTGGCTACTTAATCAGTGGAAGAGTCAAACAATCATGGAAAGGCTTTGAAATAATAGGTTAAGATTACCAAATTGTTTGAATAAACTGAAATGAGAAATATCTCAACAATAATTGAAATAAATGAGAACTGAAGTACTTAAAACATAGTTTATGGAACTTCTAACTAGAATAATCTAAACGACTATTAGGATAGGCCCCAAAGTAGCCACAACTGAATAAAATACTAAAAGAGAAAAAAAAGATAGATAGCTCCAAGCCTCAGACTGAGAAGAGGCCTCATCAATAACTGAGTAGGTGTGTGGTCCTCAACAAAGAGGCTGCTGAGGGATTCTGTCACCTGCATCTGCATCATAAAGCGATGTAGGTCCTAAGGACGTCAGTACGTGAAAATGTAAGGTATGTAAAATAGCCAACACAGAAACTCAGGGTAAGGCAATATTTCCAAAGTAAGTAAATCATATGTCAGAATAAATAACATAAGTAATAAATGCCATGTATGCTGCAAATAACATAATCAAAATCTGTATGTAAAACTTAACTTACTTTAACTTGGGACGTTTCTCTAACCGACAACTACTACTATGAGCTTCGTGGTGATACAACATCTTACCCACGCTTCCAGAGTCGTCCCATACTTTGCTGGGGTAGGGGACGAAAATCTAGGGTAATGAATCCATCCCAAAACTGGGCCATCTCAGTGGCAAGTAAGGAGTTATACCTTGGTACAATCCTATCCTATGCTGGCTACGTAGTTTATGTTTTCAAGTTATTAATTCTACTCTCACTTCATATCAGTGATCAATACTATTCCCAAAATAACTTTACATTGCTCACAATTTAAACGTAGTAATTCTCTAAATATCTCTTTGATCTTCTAGGACTTAGACCGACTTAGCTTTTCTTAAAATTTTCTCAACTTGACACTATTCTTGTACTGAAAATGATATCGTTGCGAATATCTCAAAAGCATAACTGGGTTACTCATCTATAATGCAAACACAAGGTTTTAAAAATACTTCTTAGACTTAATTTAGCTGTAAGTTTTATGATTGTTCATAAAATACATAAAGAGTTCTCATAGTTCAATCATAGCTATAAATCTTTGTATCAATACATTAAATTAATAGTAAGGTCAACAAGAATCATAATACTTATCAAGAATTTATACATGAACAGTACTTTAATAAACTTTGCAAGAAATAAAGGGAACTTTAATTTCAACTTGTAATTGGAATCTTGGATGAAAACTAGTGTTTAAGTTTCTAAAACATTAATAAAATAACTTTTGGAGAGCCTTACATACCTGAGGAATTAGTTCTTGGAAGGATTTGGGGTGGATTCTTGAAAGCCATAATTAGTTTTCTTGATTCTATGCTCTGAGTCTCTTGGAAGGTTTTTGAAATATAAGCGTAAATTCGTACATTATAGGGACTAAATTTGGGTGAAAACCGACTAACTTAGGCTTAAAGAGGGTGGGAAAAATCGAAACTATCCTTCCTTAAACAAAATGAAAAGATTTCTGCCTAATACAACATGTCCGCATCGTGCCAGGGCGCGGACATGGGTATTTCGCCTTTTTCGGGAATTCCAGCTTCTCGTCCAAAATTTAAAAAAAAATGCTAAGCGTGGCTCTGCGTCCCAGGCACGTCTTGCCCTGGGTGTAGACCCTCACCGCCCAGAAATCAATTAGCAAAAATTTGTTTTTGACTCGGTTGCTCCAAAATTGAGTGTAGACCATTTCTCCACTAAATATTTCGCGTTGATCGCAAATCCTATCTCAGATTTGCCAACAGAGCATGGGAAGACGCGTTACGCGCATGGTTCTTTTCTAGGGGTATTTTGGTAGTTTCTCCGCGTATCAAAATATCTCCCCTTTGGGATCATTCGTCCTCAAATGATAAAGATATGCAAAAAGTCAGCTCAAGACAACAAGATTACTGAATTTAAACAAACATAAGTCTTCAAGATCATTCATGAAAATTTACTTTCAAGATCCTCATTCAGGCCAACGAATAAATGTGGGTATTCGGCCTTCATATCTTCCTCTGCTTCCGATGTGACTTCTTCCATGAAGTGGTTTCTCCACAATACTTTAACCGAGAAATCTCCTTAGTCCTTAATTTGCTAACTTGTTGGTGTAGTATTTGCACCAGAACCTCTTCATAAGATAAATTATCTTTAATACCAACACTTTTAACGGGGACAACTAGGGAGGGATCTCCCAAGCATTTCTTAAGCATGGAGATATGAAATACCGGATGTATAGAACTTAACTCTGCTAACACTACCAACTCTTCTCAGAACCTGGTAAGGGACAATATATCGTGGACTAAGCTTTCCCCTTTTTCTGAATCTCATAACCCTTTTCATTGGTGATACATTTAGGGACACCCAATCACCTATCTCAAATTTCAAATCTTTCCTCCTAAAATTGGTGTAAGATTTTTGCCTACTCTGGGCTGTCTTTAGCCTTTCTTGGATAACCTTCACCTTCTCCATAGCTTTGTAGACTAGATTAGGTCCTATCAATCCTAACTCACCAACTTCAAACCACCCAATGGGTGATCAACACCTTCTCCCATAAAGGGCCTCATATGGTACCATTTGTATGTTGGTCTGGAAACTATTATTATAAGAAAACTCAATCAAGGGTAAGTGATCATCCCAATTACCTTTAAAGTCTATCATGCACGCCCTCAATATATCCTCAAGGGTCTGTATGGTTTTCTCCGCTTGCTCGTCTATCTGTAGATGGAAAGATTTACTAAGATTTACCTTAATACCAAGCCCTTTCTGAAAGGACTTCCAAAATTATGCTATGACCTGAGCTCCTTTGTGTGAAATGATGGATATAGGGACCCCATGCAGCCTAAAAATCTTTTTAATATAAAGTCTGGCATAGTCCTCAATTGTATCAGTAGTCTTGACAGGTAAAAAGTGAGCTGACTTGGTCATTCTGTCTACTATAACCAATATTGAATCATGCTGTCTATGGGATCAAGGTAAATCTATTGCAAAGTCCACGTTAATCATCTCCCACTTCCATTATGGAATTTCAATGTTCTGGGCCACACCACAAGACCTTTGGTGCTCTACCTTAACTTGCTGGCAATTCGAGCATCTAGACACAAACTCTGCAATGTCCCTCTTCATGCCACCCCACCAATAGACTTCTCGCAAATCTCTATACATCTTTGTTGCACCAGGGTGAATAGAGTATCTAGTATTATGAACCTCAGCTAGGATCCTATCTTTAAGGCCATCAACATTTGGCACAACCAATCTGCCTTGGTATCTCAAGACCCCATCTCCCCCTTTTGAAAACACTAATACTTTCTATTTCTGAACATCTTCTTTCAACTGAAGGAGGATAGGATCCCTATCTTGATTTTCTTTCACCTCTACCACCAATGATGATTCTACCCCATTTCTGATAATAGCACCACCTTCGTCGGAATCTTCAATCTGCACCCCAAAAGGGGCTAGTTTGTGCACCTCTTTAGCCAATTCTTTCTTTTCGTCCTCAATGTGAGCAGTGCTCCCCATGGTCAACCTGTTAAGAGCATTAACAACTATATTAGCTTTACATGGGTGATAGAGGATGCTCTTGTGGTCTGTAAATACATCCACGTGCCCACTATAAAGATAGTGTCTCCAGATCTTTAGAGCAAACACCACCGCAGTAAGCTCAAGATCATGAGTTGGGTAATTCTTCTCATGCGTCTTAAGCTGTCTAGAGGCATATGCTATCACCTTGACTCTCTACATCAATACGCATCCCAACCCAACTCTGGAAGTCGCAATATACCACAAAGCCATCAGCTACTTCGAGTAGGGATAAGACCGGGGCTGTGGTCAGCCTAGTTTTCAACTCTTAGAAACTCTTCTCACAAGCTTCCAACCATTCGAACTTAACCTTCTTTTGAGTGAGCTTAGTCAAAGGAGCTGAGATAGAAGATAATCCCTCTACGAACCGTCCGTAGTAACGTGCCAAGCCCAGGAAACTCCTTATCTCTGTTGGAGTTTTGGGCCTTGGACAATTCTTTACTGCCTCAATCTTTTAGCCTATATAAATTCTAGGGTTATTTTGTAAATACTATATAGAGTTTAAATTAGGGTTTTACAAGAGAGTTCGACCAGGA
>JAPFFP010042255.1:0-14305 GCA_026153255.1 Solanum medicagineum | reverse complement strand
AGTTCTCATGGTTATAGTCAGTAACCGTCTAGCTCTCAGTAGAAGCCCGTGGGCTGGGGTGGCTACAGTATTCCGCCTCCACCTTCTTAGTCCTCTCCTCACCTGAGGTCCCTCCTGATAGGGATATTGACTTTGTTATTGATCTTGAGTCGGGCACTAAGCCCATTTCTATTCCTTCCTACTGTATAGCTCCATCTGAGTTGAAAGAGCTAAGAAGAAGCTCCAAGATTTGTTGAGTAAAGGTTTATACACCCTCTTGTATTGCTTTGGTGTGCCCCTATCTTGTTTGTGAAGAATAAAGATGGCTCATGAGAATGTGTATTGATTATAGGCAGCTTAACAAACTGACGGTCCAGAATAAGTATCCTTTGCCTAGGATAGATGATCTATTCGACCAACTTCAGATTACAGTTGTATTTTCTAAGATTGATTCGAGGTCCAAATATCATCAGCTGAGGATCAGGACTTCTAACATTCCTAAGACATCTTTTCAGACGAGGTATATGCATTATGAGTTCCTTGTGATGTCATTTGGGCTGACTAATGCCCCGATGGCATTTATGGAGTTGATGAATGTTGTATTTCCATTATATCTGGATTTCTTTGTTATTGTCTTCATCAATGATATATTGGTCTACTCCAAGACCAAGGCGGATCATGAGCAGTATTTGAGGATTGTGCTTCAGCAGCTTAAAAAGGAGAAATTGTATGCTAAGTTCTCCAAGTGTGAGTTTTGCCTGAGTTTGGTGGCATTCCTGGTCATATTATGTCTAGAGAGGGTAATCGGGTTGATCTAGCGAAGATTGAGGTGGTCCATGGTTGGACTAGACCTACTTCGGCTATAGAGATCTATAGTTTTGTGGGCCTAGCGAATTATTATAGGCGATTTGTTCAATTTCATTGGTCTAAAGTGTGTGGAGACTTTCCAAAAGCTCAAGGTACTATTGACTGTAGCTTCTCTTCTGACCTTATCATAGAAAGATGTTAGCTTTACGGTATACTGTGATGTACCCAGAGTTGGGTTGGGTGGAGTCCTGATGGGAAGGTGATTGCTTATGCTTCTAGGTAGTTAAAGACTCATGAAAAGAACTACCCTACCTATAACTTAGAGTTGGCAGCTGTTGTGTTTATGTTGAAGCTGTGGAGGCATTATCTGTATGGTGTTTATTGTAATATCTTCAACGACCATCGCAACTTGCAGAACATTTTCAGCCAGAAAGACATGAATTTGAGGCAAAGGAGGTGGATTGAGATCCTGAAGGACTATGATTTGGCTATATTGTATCACTTGGGTAACGCCAATGTGGTGGGCTGATGCTTTGAGTAAAAAGGCTTCTAGCATGGTGTCACGACCCAAGCCTAGGGCCTAGACGTGACATGGCAAATGGGGAACCCGAATGAACCCTAAGCAAGCCTCTTAACATATCATTACACATCCTTGGTCACGGAAGCATTTAAACAATAATAAAAGTACAGAAATAAGGGCAAAGAGACTAAGGGAACACTTTCATAATATAAACATTAAAAGAGTCAAAGATCATAACATCAATAATAACTTGTCCAACAATACCTCTAATACATAGAATTGAGTAGGGGCCAAGATAATTTTCTGGGCTCATCCTTATAGTCATAAGACGCATCAAAAGAAAAATAGTCTTTATACATAGCATATGATCAAAGACATTGTCCCTGAAATTGAGGACTCACCAACTTACTTTGAGAGAAATCGTACTAACTCCGTGGAGGAGTAGGATGATCAAGTGGAGTTCCGGTTCCTACATGGTAATATCATGTAGGCATAGAGTATGTGTTAGTACGTTTGGATGTACTAAGTATATAGGAAGCAATGCAACAAGAAATAGGCAACATAATCGAAATGCATATTTAGGCAATAAATGAGCATATAGCAATATGACATGCATGAATGATTCTTGTACTGAAACATGCTTACATAGAACATTTTACATGTGTAGGAAGAGATCATCATTACTAACCAAGGCCTACCACCTCCTTGACGAGGCGATTGAGGTATATACCCCCCAATAAGGTAGCACGTGCCTACCGTCCCCCGAACTAGGCGATTGAGGTATAAACTCCCCCAACATGGTTGCTTGGGCCTATCCCTCCCGAGCTAGGCGATTGAGGTATATACCCCCCAACATGGTAGTTCGGGCCTGCTACCCCCCCCCCCAATGAGGAAATTGATAAACTTCTAACACTATAGATACCATTCATGAAATCAACATATATACACATCTCTTTTATCATCATAAAGTCACTTAACTCATATACCATACATTAGGCCTTCAACAACTCAAGAAAGCATTAACCGGAAATTTTATCAAATACTTGGCGGGTGTGTAATGCTAGTATAAAACCGTGCAATTCAAGAGTGAAATCATTCAATAAAACTTGAAGTAAATCAACCCACAACACTTGGTAAAACGCTCATGCAATATACATTGAAACCCTTAATCAAATCTCAAAATAGATCATAGATTCATAACTCAAAAAAACATGCTTAAATATGAAACCCCAATATAGTTCATGGTCAAACTCATAGTAAGACCTATAAGTAAATCAACTTAGAAATATGCAATTTGTGTAAAAAGGAAGGTTGGGCACCATGGGTGAAAGGACCCAACGGTTGAAACCCACATACCTTAGTTTTGGAGAATTCCTTGATAAAGATTGGATTGAGAACTTGAAGCTTGAATGAATTCCTTAATACCCGAAAGGAGATTTGGCACTTGAATTTTGAGTGAAATATTTGTCTAAATGTTTGAAAGAGTATTGGGGAATATCTTATATGATATGGTGTTAAAATATGGCTAAGTGTAGGTATTTTCATGTACAGGAAGACTTAGGCCCAAGACCCAAAAGCCTTGGACCAAGATTAAATAACTGGACAAAAATAACACTGAGACGTGCGCCAGCCGCGGCGCACTTGGGGCGCGCACTGATCACTGGAATTTGCAACTTTGAAAATTTAGTTTTTGATACAGTCGCTTTAAATTGGGGTTAGACCCATTTTCCACTCAATTTTGCCCCCCGATCAAGAATATGAAGTCGGATTTGTGAAATCACGCACGAATTTTGAGATATATGGAAATTATAATTTCAAGCACTTTCGTGAAACATTTTCGGGCACTTTGGGGTCGTTTCAATATCTCCCCCTTGGGAACATTCATCCCCGAATGTCAAAGAAACGTACATGAGAAGATTAATCATAACGAAACCATCCCCAACAAGAATACAATAATGCACTTAAACATCTTTTCAAAAATCTCAACATAAGTGTTATGAACTTGTCAACATAAACATGAATGCATGCAATGACATAAAGGGCTGATACATGATACATGAAATCACATAGAAAACTTATAATTAGTACCTTAGGCTTGAGTAGAATGAAAGAGATAGGGATACTGCTTTTGCATGTCCGCCTCAGCCTCCCATGTAGCACTTTCAACTTGTTGATTCCATTAAAGGACCTTAATGGAAACCACATCCTTGTTCCTCAATCTTTTCACTTGTCTATCTAAGATCTCTACTGGAACTTCTTCACAAGTCAAATTGTCTTCAACAACACCCACAACATCCAATGGGACAATAGCATTCGGATCACCCACATACTTCCTTAATATGGGCACATGAAAGACCGGATGAACCAAGCCATTTCACAAGGCAACTCCAACTCATAGGCGACCTTACCAATCTTCCTCAACACCTTATAAGGACCTACATATCTTGGACTCAATTTACCCTTTGTACCAAAACGAACTACACCCTTCATGGGTGAGAACTTCAAATAGACCCAATCTCCAACTTTAAATTCAAGCTCCCTTCTCCTCACCTCGGCATAGGACTTTTGATGACTTTGGGTTTTTTTCAACCTTTTCCTAATCAACCTTACCTTCTCTAAATCCTCCATGACTAGATCCGGAACCAACAATGTCATTTCTCCGCTTCAAACCACCCAACTGATGACCTACAATTCCTACCTTAAAGGGCCTCAAAAGGAGCTATACCAATGCTAGAATGATAGCTATTATTATAAGCAAATTCAATCAATGGAAGATGATTATCCCAACTACCCTTAAACTCCAAAAAACAAGCTCTAATCATATCCTCAATAGTTTGGATAGTTCATTAGGTTTGGCCATCCGTTTGAGGGTGAAAGGCCGTACTAAGCTTCAACTTGGTACCAAGACCTCTTTGGAAGGACCTCCAAAAGTGAGAAGTGAATTGAGCACCACGATCCGATATGATGGACAAGGGCACCCCATGAAATCTAACCAACTCATGAATGTATAATTTAGCATAGGCTTCAGCCCCATAAGTAGTCTTAATCGGTGAGAAATGACCCGACTTTATCATTCTATCGAGCACAACCCAAATAGAATCAAAACCCTTTCTAGTCTTAGGAAACCCAACCACAAAATCCATGTCAATTTCCTCCCACTTCCAAGTAGGAATCTCTATATCTTGGGTTAGGCCACCCGACCTTTGGTGTTCGGCTTTGTCTTGTTGGCAACTATGACAACCGGATACAAATTTGGCAATATCTTTCTTTATACCTCCCCACCAAAACACATCCCTCAAATCTCTATACATCTTGGTAGAACCGGGGTGAATAGAATAAGAAGAATTATGAGCTTCATCAAGAATCCTCTATCTCAAGTCATCCACACAAGGCACACACAACCTACCTTGGTATCTAAGGGCACTATATCCCCCTTGGGAGAAAACTTCTACCTTGCCCTCTCTCACCAAGGCCATCAATTCTAACTAGGAGGAGTCAATATTTTGCTTTGCTTTCACGTCATCAACCAAGGAAGATTTTGAACCATCAATAATCACAATAACACTATTATCAACTTCTTCCAGCCTAATCCCCAATCTAGCCAACCGATTAACCTCCCTAGCCACCTCTTTGCCCCCATCACCAACATAAGCTAGGCTACCCATATACACCCCACTCAAAGCATCTGCCACAACATTAGCCTTACTGGGATGACAATGCACACTCATATCGTAATCCTTAAGAAGCTCTATCCACCTTCGTTGCCTCAAGTTGAGATCTTTTTAAGTGAATACATACTGGAGACTCTTATGATCGGTAAAAACATCAACATACACTCCATACAAGTAATGACGCCAAATTATCAAAGCAAATACCACGACAGCCAATTCAAGATCATAAGTGGGATAATTCTTTTCATGCACTTTGAGTTGTCTAGAAGTATAGGCTATCACCTTATCATTTTGCATCAAAACACAACCCAAACCATTTCATGAGGCACAATACACAACAAACCCTTCCAACCCTTCTTGTAGAGACAAGATAGGAGCAGAGACAAGTTTATCCTTCAAAGTTTGGAAATTCTTTTCACACTCATCGGTCCACACAAATTTCGTCTTCTTTAGAGTCAAGTTAGTCATGGGAGAAACAATAGAGGAGAACCTATTTACAAACCTCCGGTAGTAACCTGCCAAGCCTAAGAAGCTTCTAATATCCGACGAGGTCAAAGGCCTAAGGCATTTTGTAATCGCTTCCGTCTTTTTTTGGATCCACCTTAATACCGTCCCCTGACACCACATGACCTAGAAAAGCAATCTCCTTCAACAAAAAATCACATTTCTCATGCTTAGCATACAACTTCTCTTCCCTCAATTTTTGTAGCACCACCCTCAAATGATCCGCATGCTCCTCCTCACTATGAAAGAAGATCAAAATAACACTGATGATAACCACAACAAACAAATCAAGGTAGGTTTTAAATACCCTATTCACAAGATCCATGAAGATAGCCAGTGCATTGGTCAACCCAAAAGACATAACCACAAATTCATAATGCCCATACCTAGTCTAGAAGGTCGTCTTGGGAATGTCACACCCCCTTACCTTCACTTGATGACACTCGGACTGAAGATCAATCTTAGAGAAGTGACTAGCCCTTTGAAGTTGGTCAAACAAATCATCAATCCTTGGTAGAGGATACTATTCTTGATGGTGACTCTATTAATTTGCCAGTAGTCAATACATATTCTAAGGGACCCATCCTTCTTCTTTACAAACAACACCGATGCACCACAAGGTAATTAGCTAGGCCTAATAAAACCCTTCTCTAATAAGTCCCTCAATTGCTCCTTCAACTCCTTTAACTCCATCGGGGTCATACGATAAGGGGGAATAGAAATGGGTTGAGTATCGGGAAGGAGGTCTATACCAAAGTCTATTTCCCTTTCTAGAGGAACACCGAGAAGGTTATTAGGAAAGACATCAAGGAACTCATTTACCACCGAAACTGACTCTATGGGAAGGACTTTGGTCTCCACATCCCTAACCCTCACAAGATGATAGAGACACCCCTTAGAGATCAACTTTTGGGCTTTACTGCAAGCGATAAACCTACCCTTGACCTCGATATCATAACTCTCCTACTCAAGGATGAGTTCATTTGGGAATTGGAACTTGACCCTATGGGTTCTACAATCAATAGAGGCATAATATGCATGCAACCAATCCATCCCAAAAATGACATCAAAATCCACCATATCCAACTTAACAAGATCACAAGGAAAAATTTTATGCAAAATACATGGGACAATTTCTATAGACCTTTCTAGCAACAATAGACGCACCAATGGGAGTAGACACCTCATAAGACTCACACAACAATTCGAGCTCAACATGAAACTTTTTGGCAACAAAAGAAGTAACAAAGGAAAGAGTGACACCTGGGTCTATCAATGCATACACATCAAAATCAAAGATTTTTAACATACCAGTGATGACATCGGGCACCTCATCAACCCCTTGTCTCCCTTGGAGTGCATAGAACCTATTATGCCTTGGTGCACCACCTTGTTGACCTCCTCTCCCCAAAAGAACCGCATTAGCACCCCGATATTGTGGATGAATATCTTTATCCTTGTTGTGATTACTTGGACAATCCATTGCCTTATGCCCCACTTCCCCACAACTATAACAAGCACTAGTATGCCTCAAGCATGGGCCATTATGACCCTTTTCATATTTTGGACACGTAGCATTAGGCATGACACCACCATCACCTTAGGATCTGGGTAGTCTTTGGCAAACCGTCCATTAGGAGCATGAGAAGACCCTTGGCCTTGATGAAATCGGCCACCCTTAGGACTTTGGAACCTCCCATGAAAATGGTCCCTCTTGGCCTCATTACCCTTACTTCTCCCCTTCCAATTGTTCGGCATAAGTCATTAGGCGGGACAAGTCCATGTCACTAATCAACATAGCAGCCCGACACTCCTCATTCACCAAATCAAATACACCCATCACGAACTTGTTCATCCTAGACCTCGGTCGACAATCATGTGTCGGAAATATTTAGAGAGTTGGTTGAACTTGAGGGCATACTCCCTCACACTCATTGATCCTTGTTTTAAATTCATGAACTTCATCATTTTGGCCTCCTTAAGCTCAAGAAGCAAGAACTGGTTGAGGAAAGCCTCCTTAAACCCTTCCCAAAGAATCAAATGGTTGATCCCCTTCTCCTCCTTCCATTGAGTATACCAAATTTGAGCCACCCCTTGAGTTGGTAAGCTTCCACCTTCACCCTTCTCTTCCGATCTCACACCCATAATAGCCAATACTTTGTACACCTCATCAACAAATTCTTGAGGGTCCTCATCCACGTTAGACCCACAGAACTCTAGTGGGTTCATCCTCATAAAGTCCCTCACCCAAGATGCCGGAGTGGGAGCATGAGGGGGTTGGGCCCCTTGATTGACTTGATTAGCCATGGCTTGAGCTAGCAAGGTGAGAGCATCCCAGAGCTCTCCATGAGCTGGTTGTTCCTCTGGTGTGCGGGCACTTCTTCCTCTTCTATTAGGAATGATCTAAAAATTGCAAAGAACATTCGTTAGAGGGGAAACCTTACCTAACTTCTATGGCACGGCATAGATCATGAAGAAGGGAAACATTTCCTAAAATGTCTCATAGCTTTACTCATAGTTGTGGTGCTCAACACAACCATGACTAAGACTCTAATCAACGGTGTATTGGATGCCGAGGACCATTAACAACCTAGGACTCTAATATAAAGTTTGTCACGGCCCAAGCCTAGCGCATAGACGTGACACAACGAATGGGGAACCCAAAAGAACCCCAAGCAAGCCTCTTAACATATGATTACACATGCTTGGTCGCGAAAGCATTTAAACATCAAATAAGGACAAGGGGACTAAGGGAAGACTTTTATAACATAAACATCAAAAGAGTCTAAGCTCATAGCATCAATACATAACTTGTCTAACAATACCTCTAATACATAAATTGAGCGGGGGACAAGACAACTTTCTGGGCTCACCTACATAGTCATAAGCATGCATAAGAAAAAGAGTCTTTATACATAGTATAGGATCAAAGACATTGTCCCCGAAATTATGGACTTAATAACTTGCTTTGAGAGCAATCGTACTAGCCCCGTGGAGGAGGAGGATGATTAAGTGGAGCTCCGGTTCCTACAAGCTGACATCATATAAGAGTAGAGTATGCGTCAGTATATTTAAATGTACTAGGTATGTAGGATGCAATGCAACAAAGGCAACATAATTGAAATGTATATTTTGGAAATAAATGAGTATATAGCAATATGGCATGCATGAATGATGCTTGTAGTTAAACATGCTTACATAGAAAATTTTACATACGTAGGAAGAGACCATCATTATATCCAAGGCCTACCACCTCCTTGGTGAGGTGATTGAGGTATATACCCCCCAATATGGTAGCATGGGCCTACCACCCCCCGAGCTAGCGATTGAGGTATATACCCTCCCCCTTCCCCGACATAGTAGTTCAAGCCTACTATCCCCCTAATGAGGCAATTGATCAACTTCCAACACTATAGATACCATTCATGAATCAACGCATATACAGATCTCTTTCATCATCAAAAAGTCACTTAACTCATATACCATACATTAGGACTTCAACAACTTAAGAAAGCATTAACAAGATATTTTATCAAATACTTGGCGGGTGTATAATGCTAGTATAAAACCATGCAATTCAAGAGTGAAATCATGCAAGAAAACTTGAAGTAAATCAACCTACCAACACTTGGTAATACCCTCATGCAATATACATTAAAAAACTTCATTAAATCTCAAAATAGATCATAGATTCATAACTCAATACATGATTAAACAGTCACAAGTTTATTAAACCCCAATATAGTTCATAGTCAAATTCATAGTAAGTAAGATCCATAAGTAAATCAACTTGAAAACTTGTAATTTGTGTAAAAAGGAAGGTTGGGCACCATGGGTGAAAGGATCCAAAGGTTAAAACCCACATACCTTAGCTTTGGAGAATGTCTTGATGAAGATTTTGGATTGAGAACTTGAAGCTTGAATGAATTCCTTAAGACCTGGAAGGAGATTTGGCACTTGAATTTTGAGTGAAATATTTGTCTAAGTGTTTGAGAGAGTATTGGAGAATGTCGTGTATGATATGGTGTTAAGATATTGCTAAGTATAGGTATTTTCACGTATGGTAAGACTTAGGTCCAAGACTCAAAAGCATTGGACCGAGATAAAATAACTAGGCAAAAATAACACTGAGGCGCACACTATCCATATCGCGCTAGGAGCGCGCACTGCTCACTAGAATTTGCAAGTTTGAAAATTTACTTTTTGATACGGTCGTTCTAAAATCGGGTTTAGACCCATTTGCCACTCAATTTTGCCCCCTGATCAAGAATATCAAGTCAAATTTTTGAAATAACACACGAATTTTGAGATGTATAGAAATTATGATTTTGGGCACTTCTGAGGTACATTTTCGGGCACTTTTGGAGTTGTTTCACATGGGGAGTCTTGCAGCTATTAGGTTGAGGAGCGACCCTTGGCTAGGGATATTAAGAGATTAGCTTATGGGTTGGTGCGTTGTAAATTTTTGAGGATAGTGGTGTGCTTGCGTATGTGGAGTCTCGTTCTCCTTGATGGATTAGATTAGGAGTTGCCAGTTTGAGGATGAGAGGCTATGTCAGATTCGTAACAAGATGATTAGAGGGGAGACTAAGGAAGCCAAACTTTATTTGGAGGGTGTATTGGGGATTAGAGGTAGGATTTGTGTGCCTAAGATGGGTGATTTGATCAGGTTGTACGGCGTAGATCCGGATGATTGATGGAAGAAACATGCATATCCCAAACTTCTCGCTCCCACTGGCCGGTTGATGGAGTGCTAGAGGATGCCTATTGTGCTAGATATTCTATTCATCTGGGGACAACAAAGATGTATCATGATTTGAGCTAGCATTACTAGTGGTGTGGCATGAAGAAGGATATATCGAAGTTTGTACCTAGGTGTTTGACATACCAGCAGGTCAAGTGTGAGTATTTGAGGTCAGGTGCAATTCAGGAGGCCCATTCCCGAGTGAAAATAGGAACGCATCACCACAAATTTTTTGGTTGGTTTATCTCTTATAGTTAGTGGTTCTGATTCCACATAGGTGGTAGTGGACCGAATGACTAAGACCGCCTACTTCATTCCGATCATGGTGAAGGCCGCAGTCAAGAAGCTAGCTCAGCTTTATATCAGTCAGATTGTGAGGCTTCATAGGGTCCCAATATTATGATCATCTTACTATCAATATCAAACCATTCACAAGATCTCAATTCATATAGAATCACATTTAATTCAAAAGTCAATATTTCATTATAAGAACAACTCTCAATCCGAAAACCTCAAAATCAAGCCTATGTGATACAATTCTACCCCAAAGTACTTAATTTCATACATATTGAAGCATACAAGGTTTAATCATAGTAAATAAAAGGTTAGAAGTTCACTTGCCTTAGATAAAGTCTCGAATCAAGTCAAATCCAGAGTTTTCCCCTTTCTATGATACTCGTAATCACCAAAATCTATTCAAATATAGCATCACAATCACATAATGAATCATCTAATGACACTAAAATCAATTAATTCAGAGTAAAAGGGTAAACTAGTCAAAAATCTCATGCCAAAAAAGTAGCCAGAATATGAAAATTAACACATGAAAACGTTCTCCAAGTAATAAGGAGTTCTACGGTGAAAATCGCTTCAAAAAATGGAGTTAGAATAAGGTAGAGATCATCAAATTAGTATTAGGAATCTAAGTTAGAAAAATCTCCAAATTTCACCATTAAAATCTCAAAATTATAATTTAAAAGATATAACTTAATCAATTGAAATTAATGAAATAGGTTAAAAAAAATAGTTACCCAATCGATTTGCCTTGAAGAACCTTGAAGTTCCTCTAAAAAACGGAGCTTGGAATATTAAAAATAGTGGAATAAGACTTAAATCTATCATTAAAAAAGTTCATTGATTTAGTGATAAGTAACACTCCGCGAACGTGGAGGCTAGTCAAGTCACTGCTCCGCGAATGCGGAGGCTTATGGATCTTAGCTCCCACAACTCCGCTAACGCGGAGGTCTAAATAAATTGACCTCTGCAAACACGCAGCTAGATGCTCGAACATATAGAGTAACTTTACCTGCACCAGAAATTGCTAAAAACCAGCAAACACAACTTAGGCAATTCACAAAACGGACCCTCGAAATTGGTTCAAAATATCGTGAACACAAATCAAACATACAAGCCTACCGTAAACGACGTTCCGAACTCAATGGAACTGTTAGAATTTGAACACGGAGCCTCCTTGGCCGAGAACCGATGAAAGATCATTTAATCTAGTTTCGGACTAAATAACTCAAAATATTCTCGGAAGCTCTAAAAGTTACAGCAAAGTCATTTCTAGTGTTAGCTTCACCACCCGGAACCACTGGAACTGATGAAATTTTGATCCAAGCCTCCAAACTCCGAATGTTGACCAACATCAAATTTATGATCCAAAATGATCTAAAAATACAAATTCGGGCCTGATCTAAAAATACAAATTCGGGCCTAAGACCTCCGTTCTAACTCCAAATTTAGTTCTACAAGTTTTTCTAGACCAGATTCGACATTCTAGAGCTGATGTAATTGACATAATTGAATTTCAACACTCAAAACTCAAAATGACCACAAAAATTTCAAAATTTTCAACTTTAAGTCTTAAAAAACTTTTTCTTTAGAAAAACTCCAACTTTTTACGAGGTTTTTAAAATCCAACTTTTATACTTGACCAAAAATGACTCAAAACAACTTTTGAGAAGGGTAAAATAGTAATTTGATCAAAATGCCAAAAATGACCTTCGAGATTATTACATTATATTGATGTTGAACGAATTCAAAGAAAAATTGCTTCCAACTCTATTAACCATCACAAATGGAGTCATATTCAAAAGACGAAGTATGTAGGAAGTGAAGATTCATGATATTTTGAATATACAATAGTATAAGTAGTTTATAAATGTATTATTTAATAATATGCATGCAAACATGTTTACATATATCAAAATGTTGGACAATATAGATCCAGGATACAAAATTTTATATGAAGAAGAACAGAACATTTGATAATATTAATTAAGAACACAGAATTGAAGGCTTGAAACACATACCAAACTCTTTCCTAAAAATGATATTAGCTCCCTCTTCTCTTCGAGATTGCTATGGGATTGAGCAAATATTTTTAGTGGATATGACAATACTATGAATTTCTGCACTAAGCAAATAGTGAAGAAATCCTATTGGAAAGCAAACTTGAATTTGATCTTTTGGAGAAAAAATGAAAATTCTTTGGAGAATACTGATGACAAAATATTTTGTAAAGTTTTGATGACAAAATATTTCCTAAAGTTTTGATGACAATTTTTTTTAAAGTTATTAACAGAATCTGTAGAAATTGAACTTAAAATAGAATTTAGTAATCCCAATGTCACGACGCACCTAGGGTCTAGGAGTGACATGGTGAATGGAAACCCGAGAGTCTCCAAACAAGCGTCAAAGTATCCAAATTCACATCATCGATTTGGAAGCATATTCAAAAAGTAAACACATAGTTCTAAAGGATGGAATAGTAGGACTCATGCTATGGGGATATCATAGGGAAAGGGGTTAACATGGATTCACATAACATGTAGCACATAAAGACTAAGGGACGGGTAAGTATGACTTACTCTATGGGGGCAATTCGAGACTTAGGATGTTTAACATTTCAAATCAAACATACGTACATATCATAATCCTCATAACAAATCCATATATAGTCATATCCAGAAGATATCCATAACTGTAAGCTCCAAATACAACACATTACACGTAGATCCAACAAGAGTCTACAAAATGTCCAATAATGCCTCTAGACATAAGATGAGAGGGGTGCCAAGACATGTCCTGGTCTCACCCTCAAAGTAAAAAAGAAATGAAAATGGGAACAACATAAGGTAGATAGATGGTGGCTTGTCCTTGGAAGATAGGACTCACCAAGACAAATGTCTCAAATCCGATCAAGTTGTTGAATGGTGGATGATAGTAATCTCCGGTCCCTATATGGTGAGATCATGTAGGCAAAAGTATGCGTTAGTACCTTTGAATGTACTAAGCATGCGGGGTGCAATGCATGAGATTTAGGAAAACTATATTCAATGTTAGATGACAAGGGCACATAATATAGAAAGAGATATACATAGCAAGGAATGTATTATAACAAGATGCTATGGAATTCGTGATGCATGAGATGTAAATGTTCATATATAATGGGTATGTGACCTCAACCGACATAAGTATGACCAAGCGAGCTATTAGTTGGAATCTCGATGAAATCCCCTCATCTGTAAAGAGATGATCTACTTGCCAAAGGTAAACCATACTTCACCTTACGGGCATATGCAACAACTTATTGGTATAATTATTTTGCTTAGACAGAATAAATTTAACAGAAAATAAATGGGAACAGATGGTTTCCATCCTCAGACATCTCATGATGGCCGCGGTATAGTCGAATGGAATATTGATGGTTTGGGAGAACACCAAATCTATCAATTGCTTTATTTCTTCTCCTTATGGTCAACCCCATTTTGGAGGCAACTTTGCTTACGGGCACCCCCATTTTGGGAAGGAACCTATGCTAGACATATAGTTCAACGAAAGAGAGGGAGCCATCAATCCATCGGTGCTAAGTCGTCATCCCACAAGAATACTTTTAAGATTCATAGTTTCAAAAGATGCAATAGTTATTTTGTCACGACCCAACCCCAGGGCCATGACGGGTGCCGACCAGGCACCTAGACCAACGTCAAACCTCGAGCTGCATCTCTCGGCCTGAGGGATCTACCGAAATTTCGGCAGAGTTTCCTCTGTATTATTAACTATCCCCACCTGCAG
>JAPFFP010042254.1:0-14306 GCA_026153255.1 Solanum medicagineum | reverse complement strand
CTAAGCCGAAAGAACTATCCAAACTCTTAAGGATAAACTTAGAGCTTGTGTTTTGGAGTTTAAGGGTAGTTGGGATGGTCATTTTCCACTCATTGAGTTTTCTTACAATAATAGCTATCACTCTAGCATTGGTATGGCTCCTTTTGAGGCTCTCTATGGAAGATGTTGTAGGTCCCTGATTGGATGGTTTAAGGTAGGGGAGATAGCTTTGTAGGGCTCGAACTTGGTTATAGAGGCCATGGAAATGGTTAGGTTGAAAAGGTAGAGGTTGAAAACAGCTGAAAGTAGACAAAAGTCCGATGCCGATGTGAAGAAGGGATCTTGAATTTAAGGTTTGTGATGGGGTCTATTTGAAGGTATCACCCATGAAGGGTGTGGTTCATTTTGGTAATAAAGGCAAATTAAGTCCAATATTTGTGAATACTTATAGAGTGTTGATGAGGATTGGTATGGTGGCTTATGAGTTGGAGTTGCCCAATGACATGAATATGGTTCATCCAGTCGTCCATGTGTCTATGTTGAGGAAGTGTGTGGGTGACCCAAGTGGTATTGTGCCTCTAGATGTTTTAGTTGTTGCTGAAGACAATCTAACTTGTAAAGAGGTCCCAGTAGAAATTTTTGATAGACAAGTAAAGAGATTGAGGAACAATGATATAGCTTCCATTAAGGTCCTTTGGAGAACCAACAAGTTAAAAGTGTCACATAGGAAGCCGAGGCAGACATGCAAAAATGATATCCATATCTCTTCCATTCTATTCAAGCTTAAGGTACTAATTTATGTCCCCTATATGATTTCAAGTCTTAAGTTTCAGCCCTTATGTCATTTGCATGTATTCATGTTTATGTCGACAAGTTTATGGTGATTTTGACACTTATGTTGAGATTTTGAAATGATGTTTTAATGCATTTGTTGCATTCATGTGTTGGGCTGAACTCATTTTGATTATTTCTCTCATATACATTTCCTTGACATTCAGGGACGAATGTTCCCAAGGGGGAGATATTGAAATGCCCCAAAAAGTGCCCGAAAATGTTCCTCAAAAATCCCTTTAATCGTAATTTCCATATATCTCAAAATTTGTGTGTGATATCAAAATCTGACTTCATATTCTTGAACAGAGCTAAAAAATGATTGCGGAATGGGTATAACCCTGATTTTAGAGCAACCGTAGTGAAAAATAATTATTCAAAAATTTGCTTATCTAGAAAGAATCCGCGCCCAGGGTTCGGACCTGTGTTATTTTGTTGCCAGTTTTTCCTGTTCGGTCCAAGGCGTTGGGGTCTTGGGGCTAAGACATCCTATACGTAAAATAACCTATACTTAGTCATTTTTCAACTCCACATCATTCAAGACATTCCCCAAAACCCTTTCTAACACTTAGACAAATATTTCATCCAAACTCAAGTGTCCCAAGCTCATTCTAGATCTGAAGAAATTCATTCAAGGTTTAAGTTCTCATTCAAATATTAATCAAGGAAATCTCCAAGTTTAAGGTATGTGGGTTTCAACCATTGGTTCCTTTCACCCATGGTGCCCAACCTTCCTTTTTATGTAAATTGCTTGTTTCCAAGTTGGGTTATCTATGGGTATCTATTATTATGAAATTTGACTATAAACTATGTTGGGGTTTCATAAATCGTTCACTGTTTAAGCATGTTTTGAGCTATGAATCTATGATTCATTATGAGATTAGATAAGGGGTTTCAATGTATCTAGCAAGAGGGTGTTACCAAGTGTTGGTGGGTTTATTTACATTAAGTTTTCTCACATGATTTCACTCTTGAATTGCATGATTTTGAACTAGCATTACATACTGCCAAGTTTTTTATGAAATGTCTAGTTAAGGAATCTTGAGTCGTTTATGATCCATTTCATGGCTTATGAGTTAAGTAATTTTGTGATGTTGAGAGAAATGTGCATATGTGTTGAATTAATGAAAAGTATCTGTGGTGTTACAAGTTGACCACACTTTGTTGGGGATTGTTAAACCCAATCACCTTGTTGAGGGGGTGTTAAGCTCAATCGCCTTATCGGGGGGTGGTAAGCCCGTAGTACCTTGTTTAGGGGTATATACCTCAATCACCTTGTCGAGGGGTGGCAAGCCCATACTACCAATTGAGAGGTATATACCTCAATCGCCTTGTCGGGGAATGGTAAGCCTGTACTACCAATTGAGGGGTAGACACCTCAATCACCTTCCAAGGTGGTGGTATACCGTGGATCCCAAGTATTAGTTGCTTGGTCTATGATGATGGTCTCTTCCTACATATGTAACATGTTCTATACAAGAATGTTTTACTTCAAGCATTGATCATGCATGCCATATTGCTATTATACTTACCCATTGCTTATGTATTTTCATTTTGATTATGTTGCCTATCTTTTGTTGCATTACATCCTACACACTTAGTACATTAAAACTTACTAATGCATACTCTATACCTACATGATGTTACCATGTAGGAATCGAAGCCCCTCACGATCATCCTCCCCATGGCTAGTTGGTCATTTTGAAGATACGCTATTGGTGAGTCCTCAAGTTCGGGAACACTAGCTTTGCACTCTTACTTTGGTTATCTCTTTATGTTGAACTTTGATACTAAAAGGGTGAGCCCGAAAAGTTGTCTTGGCCCCCACCCAATGTTAGAGGTGTTGTTGGACAAGTGATGTAGTTATGCTTTGAGATTTGACTCTTTATGATTTATGGTATTAAAGACTTCTCTTAGTCCCTTTATCCTTATTTATACTCTCTAATTGTTGTTTAATTACTTGTGCAACCAAGGATGTGTAAATGATATGCTAAGAGACTTGTTTGGGGTTCCTTCGGGTTCCCATTCATCGTGTCACGTCTAGGCCCTAGGCTTGGGTCATGATAGCTTGAATCATGTATAGTCTCAATAGGCAAAATTCAATTCATAGTATAAACTTAAAATAGATGTTCATGCATAATCATTAATATATGATAAAACCCAATATTTTTCATGCTCATATTTCATAATAAGAGATACTCAAAAGTAATGCAACTTGAAAACATGCAATTTTCATTAAAAGGAAGGTTGGACTCCATGGGTGAAATGACTCAATGGCTGAAACCCACATAATTAAATTTGGGGATTCCTTGATATAGACTTGAAAGATAGTGGAAACTTGAATGGAGTTATTGAGATTCAAAATTAAGCTTGAGATAGTTGATTTTGGATTAAATATTTGCTAAGTCTTAGAGAGGCTTTTGAGTGCATTTTTAGTGATTGGCTAAGTGTGACTGATTTTACGCTTAAGTAGGTATGGGGCTATGACACCAATGCCTTTGGGCCGAAATAGAAAAATAGGGGAAAAACTACACTGATCCGGGTCAATAGCGCGACGCAGACCTATCATAAAGAATCCTCCAATCTGTACACCTGGTGCGTCGCAGGTTGGATGCGGATGGCTACTGGAAATTGAATTTTTGTGAAAATTATTTTTCGCTACGGGTCCTCTAAAATCCGGGTTATACCTATCTCCCACTTAATTTTGCCCCCTAATCAAGAATATGAAGTTAGATTTTCGATATCATATACAAATTTTGAGATATATGAAAATTACGATTATAGGCATTTCCAAAGAACATTTTTGGGGCATTTCATGTACATAGGGACTATCATGGTTTTCCTATTTCTGTGTTACATAAATTCTTCCCGTGTGATCTTGTAGAGCTTGAGATGTTTGATTTTGATGTAATTCTGGGATGGACTGGCTTCATGCATTGTATGCCTCTATAGATTATAGAATCCGGAAGGTCAAGTTCCAGCCTTCTGGTGAGCCCATTCTTGAATGGAATGGAAGTGACTCCGCTATTAAGGGTGGGTTTATTTACAACCTCAAGGCCCAGAATATGATCTCCAAGGGGTGTATTTATCATATTGTGAGGGTCAAGGATATGTAGTTCGAATCACCTACCCTTGAGTCAGTCCTGATTCTGAATGAGTTTCAGGATGTGTTGACCGAAGACTTGGCTAGTATTCCTCTTGAAATGGAAGTAGACTTTGGCATAGCTCATCGCTCTGATACTCAACCTATCTCTATTCCTCCCTATAGTATGGGACTAGCTGAGTTGAAATAGTTGAAGGATTAGTTGAAAGATTTTTTGGAGAAGGGTTTTATTAGGCCAAGTATATCTCCATTGGATGCTTCGGTATTATTTGTAAGGAAGAAAGATGGATCTCTTCGGATGTGCATTGACTATAGTCAATTAAATAAGGTGACCATTAAAAAAAGTATTTGTTTCCTAGGATCGATGACTTGTTTGACCAACTTCAAGGGGCTATTCATTTCTCAAATATTGACCTCCGCTTCGGGTACCATCAATTGAAGGTTAGGGAGTGTGATATTGCTAATATGGATTTTCGGACTAGGTGTGGACACATTGAGTTTCTGGTAATATTGTTTGGCTTAAATAATGCTCAAGTCGTGTTCATTGATCTCTTCAATTGGGTGTTCAAGCCATTCCCTGATAGCTTTGTGGTTGTCTTCAGTGATGATACCCTTATTTATTCCCAAAATGAGTGAGAGCATGTGGATCATTTGAGGTTGGTTTTACAAACCGTGATGGAGAAGACATTGTATGCCAAGTTTATCAAACATGAGATTTGGTTAGGTGAAGTAGGTTTTCTTAGTCATGTGGTGTCCGGTGATGGTATATAGGTTGATTCGAAGAAGACAGAGGCCATGAAGAATGTTCCTAGACCGTTGACCCCTTCGGACGTTTGGAGTTTTTGGGGTTGGCTGGTTATTATATAAGGTTCATTGAAGGGTTCTCATCCATTGCATCTCCACTATCTAAGTTGACCTAAAAGAAGTTTAAGTTTGTGTGGTCGGATGAATGCGAAAAGAGTTTTCAAACTTTTAACGATTGGCTTACATCGGCTCATTTTTTGACTTTACCAAATGGCTTGGATGTGTTTGTGGTGTATTGTGATGCTTCGCGGATTGGGTTGGGTTGTGTTCTCATGTAATATTATAAGGTGATAGCTTATGCATCATGGCAATTGAATGTGTATGACCATAATTACCTGACTCATAACCTTGAGTTAGCGGCGGTGGTATTTGCCTTCAAAATTTGGAGGCATTATTTGTATAGGGTGCATGTTGATGTTTTCACTAATCACAAGAGTTTGCAATATGTGTTCACTCAAAGGGATCTTAACTTTAGGCAAAAGAGATGGTTGGAACTCCTAATGGACTATGATATGAGTGTTCAATATCACCCCGACAATGCCAATGTTGTAGCCGATGCTCTTAGTAGGCTATCAATGGGAAGTGTGTCTCATGTTGAGGAAAAGAAGGAAGGAGTTGGTAAGGGATGTTCACTGTTTTGGACAGATTTGGGTGTTAGGTCGGCCAATTCTAATGATGGTGGTATTCATGTTCAAAGTGAGCTGAATCTTCGGTGGTTGTTGATGTAAAAGCAAAGCAAGATCTAAATCCGTCATTGGTTGAGGAAATTGGCCAAAAAGAATATAGAGATTTCCTCCTAAGGGGGAGATGGTGTACTTCAGTACCATGATAGGCTATGTGTTTTGGATGTGGATGAGCTTAGGACGGTAATCATGAGTGAAGGTCATAGCTCTCATTATTCTATTCATTCGGGGTCTACAAAGATATATAAGATTTGAAGGAGGTGTATTTGTCACGACCCAAGCCTAGGGCCTAGACGTGACCGGTGAATAGGGAACCCAAAGAAACCCCAAAACAAGCCTCATAGCATATCATTACACATCTTTTGTTGCGAAAGCAATGTGAAACAACATAAGAAACATAAACAAGGGAAATTGGGACTAAGGGAGAGAGAGATTTATACAAAAAGAGGTTGAATATCATAAGTGAGTCAAAGATCAAGCATAAGACATAACATGTCCAACACTACCTCTAACATAGAACTTAGTGGGTGGCAACACAAGCAACCGGGATCACCCTCATAGTCAAGTATACAAAAACAAAGGTAGTCTTTAGTACATAGCATAAAAAGAAAAATATTCCCCTCGGACATGAGGACTCACCCACTAGCTTAAAATGGAAGCCACTAGCCACGTGAAGGAGGATGATGACCAAATGGAGCTCCAACTCCTACATGGTGATATCATGTAGCCATAGAGTATGCGTTAGTATGTTTGAATGTACTACGTATGTAGGATGCAATGCAACAAGAGCTAGGAAACATGATCAAAATGCATAACATAGACAATAGATAGCATAGCAAAGATGTGGCATGCATGAATTGTGCTTGAAGTAATATCATGCTTATATAAAACATAAAATGTACGTAGAAAGAGTCCATCCTTTGGCTAATGGGCTTACTACCTCCCAGCCTAGGTGATTAAGGTATCAACCCCTCAATTTTTTTATTAGCATACACCACTCACCTCTAAGGAGATTGAGGTATCAACCCCACAATTTGGTTAATAAGATATCAACCTCTCAATTTGGTTTATGAGGTATCAATCCCTCAATTTGGTTAATGAGATATCAACCCCCCAATTTGGTTAATGAGGTAACAACCCCTCAATTTGGTTATGGTCAACTGAACACTACATAGAGAAAATACCATATACATTCTTTCCTTCTATCATTATCATAACATCATACACATAGTTTTCTTTCATTGTCATGCATAATTTTCATGAAATCAACACATATTCACCCTTTATTCATCATCATAGAGTCATTCATAACATAAAACAAGCATTAGACCTTCAATTCCTCAAGAAACCCTAGACGGACATTTTATCAAATAATTGGCGGGTGTGAAGTGCTAGTGTAAAATCATGCAATTCAAGAGTGAAATTCTGCAAGAAAATCCATTGTAAAGCCATCAATCAACACCTTGCAACACCTACAAGCAATATACATCAAAACCCCTCATCAAATCTAATATTAGATCCAAGATTTATTGCTCAAAACATGCTAAAACAATCATGCTTTCATAAACCCCAAATCACTGTGCAGTAAATTTCTTAATATACAAAACCCACATGTAAAATCAACTTTAAATCATGCAATTTAAGTAGAAAGGAGGATTGGGTACCATGTGTGAAAGGACCCAATGGTTGAAAACCATATATCTTAGCTTTGGAGAACTCTTGAAAGAGATTGGAGATAGAGACTTGAAGCCTGAGTGAAATCCTTAAAATTGGTCTTGAGCTTTGGGACTTGAGTTCAGGGTGAACTATGAGCCTAAGTGTTTGAATGAGTATTAGGGAGTGTTTTGGATGATAAGAGAGTGAAATAAGGCTAAGTATAGGTATTTTAAAGTATGGGAACCCTCAGGCCCAAAACTTGGAAGTCTTGGACCAAAAAAATTAAAACAAGCACCAAAAACAATAGCAGCGCATCGGGAAAGCAACGCGGATTTGCCTATGGAAATTGCATCTCTGCACAAACGAGTTCTACAAAAATGCGCGTAGCTCCTTCATCCGTACTCGAACTTAGGTGAATTCAAGTGTATTGGGAAGCTAATTCAAAGAGATCTAATTTGTTAGTCGTGGGACACCCAATTCTTTGTGTACTAAGAGATATGCCCCTCAAAAGTTGACCCTCCTAAATTGCATTTTTGCGATTTTTGGATTTTGATATGGTTGCTCTAAAATTCAGGTTAGACCCATTTCGAACACAATTTGCCCCCCCTGAATGAGAATATGAAGTCTGATTTTCAAAATAACGAATGGAGTTTTAGATATATGAAAATTATGATTCCGGGCACTTCCTTGGTTCATTTACGCGCACTTTTTGAGGTCATTACAATATCTCCCCCTTGGGAACATTCAACCCCGAATGTCAAAGAAACGTACAAGAGAAGAGCAATCATAAAGAGATCAACCCTATCATGAATACAACGACACACTTAAAACAACATTTTCAAAATCTCAATATAAGTGTTAAAATCACCATAATCTTTCTCAATATAATCATGAATGCATGCAATGACATAGGGGCTGAAACATAAGACTTGGAATCCAAAAAGGACTTGACGTGTTATCATAACTTTGAATAGAATGAAAGAGATACGGATATTGCTCCTCCATGCTCACTCCGGCTACCTGAGAGGCACATACGAATAGAGGACTCTTCAAAAGGGCCTAGAAGAACACTACATAATTTTCAATCAACTTCTCCACTCATCCATCCAATACCTCTATGTGGACCTTATCCTAAGCCAACTTACCCTCCATAACACCCATAACCTCTAAGAGTTATGTAACACTAGAGTCACCAATACATCCCTTCCACCTAGAAGCATGAAGAACCGGATGAACCATACCCATAGCCATAGGCAATTCCCATCCGTATGCAACCTTACCAACTTCCTCTATACTCTAAAAGGACTCACAACCCTAACTCACTTGTCAACCTTAACCACACCTATTCCACTTGTTGCCGCGAACCACCATCTCCCCCTTGGGAGATAACCCCCACTCTACCATCTTTCTACCCAAACTTCCAACTTTAATAAGGTGGAATCAAGGCCTTTCCTAACTAGACCTTCTCAACGAAGATTTGGAACCACCAAGAACACTATACTACCATTCTTAGCTTCCCTCAACCGACTTCCAATCTAACCAACCGATGGATCCCACTAGTCTCCTCCTTGGAACCATTATCCACACACAGTAGACTACTTAGAGCACTAACCACAACACTAGCCCTTCCGGAGAAACTAATGCACACCCATACCATAGTCCTCAAAGAATTCTAACCATCTTCTTGCTTTCCACCATGCACACCTATCATATCTAGCAAACAACCTCTCATCCTCCAAAACATTCCATACTACCCCAAAATGATTCACAAGCTCTAAATAAATCAATACTTCATTACTAGGGACCATCGCAAACATACCAAGGTAGGGTTTTAAGACCCTATACTAGAGACCCATAAATATAGCCAATGCATGAACAAACCGAACAACTTCACCCATACTAATAGTGCGCACTCGAGGACAAAACTCAGACCAAAGATCAATCTTAGAGAAGTGACAATCCAATTATAGTTGATCAAATACTTCGACCATCCTCAACCATCATATAACAACCTTGTGAGTTCTACACTCATTTGAAACATGCTATGCATGTAGCCCAAGCTACCCCAAGACCTCCACCACATCAATGTAAGTTCAACAAAGATCACAAGACAAGAATCCTATGAAATAAGAACATGGGGCAACACTTAAAGATCAATTGAAACTTAAGACAAGGATGGACCTACCTCTTTTGCTACTACTTGGCAACCTCCCACTCAAAGACGGTTTCATTAGAGCTTTGGAATATAACCCTACGGGCCCTACAAATAATGAAGACATACCATAAGTGCCACTAATACACCTCAAGTATGACATCAAAACCACCACACCTAATTCAACCAAAGCACAAGACAAGTCCTAAAGCAATAAGGTCATGAAACAAGCCCCCAAAGCCTTACCATCAATAGTAGAACCACAAATGGAGTAAATACCAACTATTCTACATAACAACTCATGACACGTAAGGAAGCCACTAGCAACCATAAGAGCAATGGAGGAATAGTGACACATCAAACTGATCAATGTATACACATCCAAGTCAAAGGAAACTTCAACTTACCAGTGGCAACATTGGGTTCCTCAATTTTCATTCGCCTTCCTTGGAGAGCATAGAACCAGTTATGTTTTGGGGCAACACCTTGAGGATGAACATCTTCTCCCGTACCTCAATTACGAGGAGATTCCTTACTCTTATGCCCTTCCTCACCACAATGGAAACAAGCATTGGTGCCTTTCAAGCATAGGCCTCTATGAACCTTACCATAAGTTGGACACATGGCATCATCACTATCCTTGGGACCTTGGAACTTCCCTTCAAAATGGGCTCTTTTGGCCTCTTTACCCCTCTTCTTTCTCATCTTTTTTTCCTCCAATTGCTCGGCATAAGTCATCAACCGAAACAAGTCCATGTCACTAATTAGCAAGGCGGACCAGCATTCTTCACTTACCAAGTCAGAGACCCCCATAACAAACTTATCATCCTAGATCTAAGGTCGGCAACCAAGTGAGAAGCATACTTTGAAAGTTGGGTGAACTTGAGAACATACTCCCTCAAACTCATAGCACCTTGTTTCAAGTTCATAAACTCCACAAGCTTAGCTTCCCTAAGCTCAAGATGGAAAAACCAGTTAAGGAAAGCCAATTTGAAGTCCTCCCAAAGCACCAAATTACCAACCCAATTCTCACCCTTCCATTGATCATACCATATGTGGACTACACCTTTGAGTTTGTACGCCGCCAACTCTTCCGTTTCATTTGGCCCAACACCCATGATATTCAAGATTTTGTACATCTCCTCAATAAACTCTTATGGATCTTCATCCACCTTTCACCCATAGAACACTGAAGGATTCATCCTCATGAAGTCTCTTACCCTAGCTCCCATGGTAGTAGCATGAGGGGCTTGGGCCCCTTGGCTGACTTGGTTGGCCATAACTTGAGCAAGCATAGTTAGAGCACCCCGGAACTCACCATCGTAGGTTGCTCCTTGGGAGTTTGGGCCCTTCTTCCTCTAGTGTTATACATGATCTAGCGTAGCAAGGAATAATCATTTAGGGAAAAACTTACTCTGACTAAGAACAATCACTAGGGGAAAAACTTATTCCGACTCTATAGCACGACTTATAACATGAACAAGGGAAACTTTTCCTAAAACAACTCATAGCCTCCTAATCATAGTTGTTGTGCACAATACAACCATGAATAAGACTCTAATCGGCGTGGTGTGTTGGACTTGAAAGATATATCAACCTAGTGCTCCGATAGCATCTTTGTCATGACCCAAGCCTAGGGCGTAGACGTGACCGGCGAATGGGGAACCCAAAGGAACCCCAAACAAGCCTCATAGCATATCATTACACATCATTGGTCCCAGAAGCAATGTAAAAAAAATCATAAGAAACATAAACAATGGAAATTAGGACTAAGGGAGTGAGAGATTTACATATAAATATCTTGAATATCATTAGTAAGTCAAAGCTCAAGTATAATACATAACATGTCCAACAACACCTCTAACATAGAACTTAGCGGGGCCAAAAAAAGCAACCGGGCTCACCCTCCTAGTCAAGTATATAATAAAAAAAGTAGTCTTCAATGCGTAGCATAATAACATAGATATTACCCTTGGACATGAGGACTCACCCACTAGCTTGATGTGGAGGAGGAGGATGACCAAATGGAGCTCCGGTTCCTACATGGTGATATCATGTAGGCATAGAGTATGTATTAGTATATTTGAATGTACTAAGTAGTAGGATGCAATGCAACAAGAGGTAGGCAACATGATAAAAATGCATAACATAGACAATAGATAGCATAGCAACGATGTGGCATGTATGAATGGTGCTTAAAGTAAAATCACGCTTATATAAAATGTAAAATGTATGTAGAAAGAGTCCATCCTTTGGCTAGTAGGCTTACAACCTCCCATCCTAGGTGATTGAGGTATCAACCCCTCAATTTGGTTATTAGCATACACTACCCACCTCTAAGGCGATTGAGGTATCAACCCCACAATTTGGTTAATGAGATATCAACCCCTCAATTTGGTTAATGAGGTATCAACCCCTCAATTTAGTTAATGAGGAATCAACCCCACAATTTGGTTATGGTCAATTCAACACTACATAGAGAAATGCCATATACATACCTTCCTTCTATCATTATCATAACATCATACACATACTCTTCTTTCACCATCATGCATACTTTTCATGAAATCAACACATATTCATCCTTATTTCATCATGATAGAGTCTTTCATAACATAAGAAGCATTAGACCTTCAATTCCTAAAGAAACCCTAGCTGGACATGTTATCAAACACTTGGCGGGTGTGCAGTGCTAGTGTAAAATCATGCAATTCAAGTGTCAAGTCATGTAAGAAAATCCATTTTAAAATCATCAATCAACACCTTGAAAAACCCTCAAGCAATATAAATCAAAACCCCTTATCTAATCCAACATTAGATCCAACATTTATTGCTCAAAATATGCTAAAACAATCATACTTTCATAAACCCCAAATCACTATGCAGTAAATTTCTTAGTATACAAAATCGACATGTAAAACCAACTGTAAATCATGCAATTTACGTAGAAAAGAGGATTGGGCACCATGGGTGAAAGGACCCAATGGTTGAAACCCACATACCTTAGCTTTAGAGGACCATTGAAAGAGATTGAAGCTTGAGTGAAATCCTTGACGAAATCTTTAAGATTGGTAAGTATGGGAACCCGTAGGCCCAAGAATTAAAAGTCTTGGACTGAAAAAATTATAATATGCACCAAATCGCAACGCGGATTTGCCTCTAGAAATTGCATCTCTGCACAAACGAGTTCTACGAAAATGGGCATAACTCCTTCATGCAAACTCGAAATGAAGTGAAACCAAGTGAATTGGAAAGCTAATTCAAAGATATCTAATTCTGTAGGTCTTGAGCCACCCAATGTTTTGTGTGCTAAGAGTTATGCCCCTTCAAAGTTGACCCTCCTAAATCGCGTTTTTGCAATTTTTGGATTTTGATAGGTTGCTCTAAAATAGGGGTTAGACCCATTGACCACTCAATTTGATCCCCTGAATGGGAATATGAAATCATATTTTCGAAATAATGAATGGATTTTTAGATATATAGAAATTACGATTCCAAGTACTTTCGAGGCACATTTTTGGTAACTTTTTGGGGTCGTTATAGTATTGGTGGCATGTTATGAAAGAAGGACATAGCCAAGTTTGTATCAGAATGCCCAAATTGCCAACAAGAGAAGGTAAGCACCAACGACCCGGTGGGTTGGCTCAAGATATTGAAATTCCCACTTGGAAGTGAGAAGATGTGAATATGGACTTTGTGGGTGGTTTGCCTCGGACCCAAGGACAATTTGACTCCATTTGGGTTATTGTTGATCGGAGGACCAAGTTGGCTTATTTCCTATAAGTCAAGTCTATTTTTGGTGACAAAAATTATACGAGTTTCTACATCCAAGAGTTGGTGAAGTTGCATGGTGTGCCTAGATCTATCATATCGGATCCCAGTAGCCAATCTACTTCTCACTTTTGGAGTTCGTTTCAAAAGGGGCTTGGTACTAAGGTTAAGATGAGCACCACCTTTCATCCTCAAACTAATGGGCAAGCCGAGAGGACAATACAAACAATGGAGGATATGTTAAGAGCTTGTGTGTTGGAATTCAAGGGTATTGATATGACCATCTTCCGCTCATTGCTTTGGCTTATAATAATAGATTTCATGCTATTATTGGTATGACACCATTTGAAGCCTTGTATGGGAGAAGGTGTAGGTCACCGGTGTGGTGGTTTGAGTTGGTGGAGATGGCATTGAATTTGAGACCCCATAACTCCATGCTCTCATGAAGCCATGTTTCAAGCCTCATTTAGTTAGGTGGAGAGTATATTAGTGTCATGGGACACTCCTATTTCTTAGACAAGTTCCACACTTCCATATGAGTTGCATTTTTGGTGTTGTTCTATTCAGGATTAAACTTTAAATGAGCACAAATTTAAGCACGTACGGAACTGGAAGCCCTTTGAGTTATCTTTCTAACACACTTGGTTTCACCTCATTCCGAGTTCGGATGAAGGAGTTATGATAATTTTCGGAAGACTCTCCCATATAGTGATGTCATGCGGGCACTTAGACGGGCAGTGTGGCCTTGGACGAGCCTTTTAGATTGTTTGGGGATGGAAAAGACCATTTTTGGTCTAAGGAATGGGGCACGGGCCGTGTGGCTTGCCACTGACCATGTGGATAGCCATGGGAGTGTGCAAGAGAGGAAAGGTTGGCATGAAAGGGAGTTTGCGACTAAGTGTGGTGCCACGACCGTTTTCATGGGTCGTGGCATGCTTCACGAGCCATATGGCCATGCATGGGCCCCCTACCCACAATTTTTCCCACAAAGTGTAGCTCCACGAGCCACTACACGGACCGTGTAGCATCACACAGCTCGTAGAGCCTTCCATCAAAGTGACAATGATGTTAACTTTTTCCCAAGTGTTCCAATTCCAATTTTATGACTAAGTATCATCTCATGGGCACTCCACTCGACCCAGGAGTGCCACATGACTAGTGTATTTTTTCATCAGTTCACTCATGGCGTTTTTATAAATTTTATTTACTCTAACGACTTTTATAGACTTCTAATGCTATTTTAGCCTCCCCAAAAGAACCTAAACCCTATTCCAAAGGATCAAACTCATTACTCTCATCTCAAATACACTCTCAAATTCTCTCAAGA
>JAPFFP010042253.1:0-14308 GCA_026153255.1 Solanum medicagineum | reverse complement strand
ACCCCATCCCACTTCTCCTTCTTCGCCCCCCCCTCACCCCACCTACAACATACGCAGCACCACTCAAATGTTATTTCTCCTTCTTCCACCAACCCTCCTCCCATCGTCCTCGTCTCTCTCTTCTTCTTCTTTTTTTTTGTCTTTGTTTTTTCTTATACAAAATTGAAGATAGTAAAATCTTTCATAGAAATCATTGAACTTTATCATTATTGCCCCAAAATTGAAGTTAATTTTGTTCGACAATGCCAAATTTTGATTTTTTCCCCGTCTTTCTTCTTCCATGGAGATACCACCCTCCACCTCCATTAATATCTTCTTTCTTTTTGATTATCATAAATCTTCATTAATAATCTCTCTATTATTTCAACTTTAATTTTCTATGACAATATTTCATCACTTTCTCTTGATCATTGATTTTACCCAATTTTTATCAATGAATTTCTTTAGTTTATCTAAAAAAAAAAAAGATGTAGAAGAAGATTAAAATGCAAGAAAACAAAACAAAAAATTTACTCTTTAATGTTGTATAATTGTTGTGAAAAAATATTATTCAATAATAAACAAAATAAAAACTAAAAAATTAATTTAAATATATTTTTATGTGAAGCTAACGTGGCACTAACATGGTGCTGACGAGGCGCGTGTGCAGTGTACTCTCCATTGTGAGATTGATCTTGTAGCATTTGGGTGGAATTAAATTCACTTGTGAATTGTTAAGGGGGTAAAATGGACGTCCGTGTAGTTTAGGTGCTAAAGTAAGTGTCGCTGCTAAGTTTTTGGGGGATTTTTATATCTTTTCTCTAAATATAATCATATTACTACAGTATAGAACATGACAACCACTTATTAAATTTTGATAGTCCTGATGTTTTGAGTACTTACAAATATATGTTAAAACTTACAGAGAAGAAATCATGTTATGAATGATTAATGAATGTGTTCCATGATCAATCATTAACTTATTTGATGGGAAAAAATAAGTATTAATTATACAAATCTCATGATATAAAGTGACAATTCCTTTCTATACCAACTCTTTCCTAAATTAATTAACAACCCCTAAATTACGTCATTTGTGACACTTAAGTGGACGACTGATATTTGTCAAAAAATTGAGAATTGGGCACTTAGTTACGGTGAAAATGAGATTTAATTGAAATTATACTATTTTCAGTTTTAGAGTCCAACTAGATGTCAATCACTATGCATTAGTCAATTATCCATAACTAATTTCAAATTAAAGCTAACTCATAATTAATTTTCACAAAATTATTTCTTTCCTTTACAAAATTTTCTCTCCTTTTCAAAATTAATTTTCCCGCAATTATTTCTTTCCTTTTCAAAATTTTCTTTTTTCTTTGTTCCAAAGTTTTTCCTAAACTAATTTCGTTTGTTCAATCAGTGAAAATTTTCAATGAATTCTGAAACAACAAGCAACAATTCTAACACTCATCAAAATGAGTCCATTGAAGAAGATTCACAAGAAGAGACGGAGGTGATAAAGAATATAGCTTCAACTTCAAAATCCAAAGTCCCAAAACGACATACAAAAAATGGGAAAAAGAAAGAGTCCATTAACACTCCCCCTTTGTTGTCGAAAGCGATGGAAACAAAAGCAATATTATAGTTGTTGGAGAAAATATTAAGTTCGTAAATTTGATCGAAGCAATCGTGGCTGAATTGGATGCCAACAAAAGAAGAAAAAGATGTGTTTGTTATGCCAAAAAATGACTTTTATTTTGAAAAGAAATTCAAAAATCGAAGATCGATTTAAACTCAATTAATTTAAGAAAAATCAATTCTCGATTTTCGAAGGAAAAACAGAGTCGCCACCTAATTTTACGGATAATTAGGAAACCATTAAATATTTCAAAAGACCAACAGAAAAATCTTTTAAAAATCCAACGATAAGGTTCGGGTTCACATTTCCACTTTGAGAAGGTTTTACGCACTCGAAATGGCCGCTAAATGCGGTTATCCAGCGATTAGGAAATTTGACTAACTTTGATTGACTTTGAAAAGACTGACCAGTTTTTGAAACTGATTAATTTTGAAAGACTGGACTAAACATGAAAAAAAAAATAACTTTAAGTTTGAAAATTAAACTAAAAATGATAAAATCACATTTTTATATTTTTATTTTAATTATCTTTTCTTTTTTTATATTTATTTTTTTTAAAATTTTATTGCAAAACACTTTTTCTAAAAAAAATAAAGCGAAATTAAATAAAAATGACATGAATGATTTGGCATGTTGGGGAATTTTAATTAGATTGAAACCAATAGAATAAAATATTAGCATCCAAACACATACAAATATATAAACAAAATAAAAATAAAAAAAGGGTTGAAGTAATGCTGGGCCTTTATCCCCTTTAGATTTTTTGTTGCAACTTTTGCTTCACGGGATTCATATAACAACTTCTTTCTCCCGGGAATTGGGCTGAGTCAAAGAAGAGGAAGTTTGGGCCTCCGTGGCACAGGGAATGCAGAGTAAAGGTCCAAGATGAACTCGGATCATAGTTCATGCAAAGAAGTAAAATAAGGATTAGAGAAATATTCATGGATGCATGTAGGCAAGTGTTAAGGAAGACATTTAAGTGCAAGAAGGTTGAAACAAGGAAAAACATTCAACAAGAATACATTATGTTTATACTAGATGTCTTTAAGGCTCAGACAAATTTCTTCAAGAAAGAATACCAAGCAATCAAGTATGATTGATTGAGTAAACCTTACAACGAGATCAATAACAACACATACAGAGATTGGAAGGTACTGAACACAGAAATGCACAGCATATTATCATATAGTATTCAGTATATTAACATGCTTAGAGGTTGCTATACACATATGGTAGGACAAGCAAATCTGACAAGCAAACCTAGATCATGTTGACACTACTGAAGTCTCAACAACGATAAGCAAATCTAAATCATGAATCAAGGAAGCCAAACATTGTATTTCATCTAAAGAAAATTCAAACAAAAACTCGAAATAGGCTAATATAACTTCTGAACAGCATCAGAAACAGAAGGGCTTCGTTACATAACATAGACTTAGAAACTCAAAATGTCTTCTATACGACTCAAACCATTAATAGGCTTAAATAAGAGTAACAAATGCACAACAAAATCAAAGATATAAATGGGGAAGAGTATCTTAATTTAGGCAAAGGGGAAATGACAAATGCCCTCTTTTGATAGACCAAACAGAATAGAAACATGTAATCGAAGAAATCACTTCCAGATATGCGTAAGGTTATTTATGACAAAATATACTCAGATTCCGTGGAAGAGATAAACCATAGCATCACTGAATGACCTACATGAGACAAGACTTGTTCATGGAAATAAGAAAAACAGATTCACATTATTTCAGTGAAATAGAAACATCAACAAAGTGGATTGACAAGCTGAAATTGAATGTAACAGCAGGTAATTGGGGAGCACAATCACTTCAATGCTAGTTTTGATTCTAGGCGACTTATCAGTGAATCATTATGACAGCAATATCGCCTCAGTCAATGTACAGCAGCACACAGGCTTGTTCCTTGATTTAAAATTGAAAGGTGCTACCAAACTAAACTCAGACGTGAAGAGGAAGAAGAAAACTAAATGAGAAAATACCAAAACAAGACATGTTGCAGATTGATACAATCACTGCTGCAGAAAAGAACTAAAACAAGCACAAAGGCAGAGACAGTAAATGCTCACTATTTGAAATCATTTTTTATCAAAATTCAAGCTTGCCTCAAAAACTTAGTTTTTCAAATCCTTGAACTAAGGCTCACGTCGAAATTTGATTAACAAAAACAAATCAGGATGTCAAGTGCTTCAACTCAACGACTCCAGGCGAAGACAAACATCAACCAAAACTATCATGAAATCAAATATCTTCAACTTAAGGATCCAATAGAATTGAGATTATTCTATCCATGACTACATCCTTACTTGAACAGGGGAGTATAAATAATGTCGAGATTGAGAATATTACCTTTATCGGGGCAATGAACTGAGACGGCGAGCTTAACAATCAATTTCGACACCACAAAGCAGAGCTAGTTTCGAATTCTTTGGCTCAGAAACCAGATGCTCTAGTTTTAGTCTTTGAATCGACGAACTTTCATGAGAATAGTGACGGCTATGGAATCTTTCTACGGTTTTTTCGATTGTGACTCTGGCTTCCCTCCTTAGTGGAGTTAAAGGGGATTATATAGGGTCAAAATTAGGGCAACCAAAAATGGGAGTGAATTTGAATTTCGAATTCAAATTTGAAGAAAATAGGACGGTTGACTCCCACTTAGATGTGTCGGCTTCACATGGAGGACAAGACTGTTGGGAGTTGCGGCGCATGCGTTGTCCGCTATGTCAGAGATAACGACCTTTGGTCATCCGATTGGGGTCGGGCTACAGTGAGGAAGACGAAAGGGGAAAGGAATGGTGATGGTGAGGATTCGTTGGTGTCTGGTTTGGCTCGAGGAGGAAGATGAGGGTGTGAGGCTTGAAGGAGAGAAGGAGAAAGAGATGTGGGTTGGGGCGGCTGGCTCTGGTTTTTGGTTTAAGCGTTAACGGGAAATGAAGAAGAAGATGGAAGTTTAGAGAATTGGGGGCGCGTGGCCCCCACGCGTGGCGTTTAATTATTATTTTTTATTATTTTTGAAAATAATTATTTAAAAATTGTCAAAACAAAAAATAAAATTTGATGATTAATTTGACACCGTGGAGGGTAAAAATTGGGTGTCAACAGTTTTTTCCTTTGATTTCTTTTATGTTGAATAGATATGTCAATTGTTTTGGTACTTCCACCTTTGTTATTTTGATGTTGAATAGTGATATTAATATTTTTTGGTACTTTTTCAGTTAGTATTTGCAGTAATCATCAAGATTTCAATCTCTGTTTTTTACATATGTTTTTTAGCAGTTAGATTTATTTACCTCATGATACCTGTATGCAGATGTTAAACAAAATTTTGCACACATGATACTTGGATCACTTTTCAATGTAAATTCTTGATACTTGTTTCAAACAATATACCTGACCGCTAAATAAAATTTGTTTTGATATTTGATCATTATAAATATTCCAGGTATCAAATAGTATTTTGTCAGTTGTTTCATACTTATTTCAATCTTTGTTTAAATCAGTAACTTTGTGAATTTAATTTAAGATTTTTTTAAAAAAATTCGTTTAAGTTTTTGAATTACACAACAGCATTGAACCTATGGATTTAAGATGAAGAAACAAGTTGTATATATTCAAGTATCAATATTACACATCGACATGACCACATTTATGCAACTGTTTAACATTCAAACTCTTAGGTAATTTTGATACCTGATGTAATACAATATTATTAGTATCATATTCGTTAAACAATAAGATACCTATTTCTACATTTTCACCCGCATCATCACATCTAACTAAGTATTAGCAAGTGCAATAAGCTAATAGTTTTAAGTCTCCGTACCTGCCACACATTGCCATTTACTACTTACTATTTAAAAATGATTTAACAGTTGTAATGCGAACGCTGAAGATGCCTCTAATTTTTTTAAATATTTAACTGCCTTTTCTTTTCACTAAGCAATTGCTTTTTTGTTTAGTTTGAAAATAATGATAAAGAAATTAAAATTGAAATTAATCATGAAAAGATTGATTAGGAGACTAAAAAATAGTAATATTATGTTGATATTGATTAGAATACTTAAAGTTAGAAGATAAATTAAGAAAAAGAGAGAAATAATAGTTTAGGTATCTACAAGTTGGAGTGAGAGAGAGAGTATAAATAAGGGATTTTTGTAATTCTTCTAGAATAGTAAGGATTATTAGAAAATATGGTAAACTATGCTGTTTAGTTATGTAATTTTTCCAAAAAATAACATTTATGACATTTATCTCTATAATATTTATGACATTTTCCAAAGGATAACATTTATAACATTTATGACAAAAAATAACTATGTTGTTTAATTAACAAATTTTTGGCATAGATATTTGGCTTTAAATGCAATCATAGTATGACATTTATCTCTATAATATAAAATTTTGAAAAAATAGATATAAAACTTACAAGATTAAAGTGGAATATATTATGTAGTATGAAGGAGAAGCAGAGTTAAGGCGCTATAACTGCTGTCAATAAATTAGCGAAATAATATATATATTCTTTCTCACACCAATGATCATTTGAATAACAAAACTATGAAGTGAGGAAAAAGTATCTATTTGAAGGTTTTTGTTTTCAGCAAGAATGTTGAGTAGGCTTTTGTCTAAATCAAAAACTCTCTGGAATTATTTCTTACCTGTGGTGAGAAAAACAATAAATTATTGTTAAAAATAAAATAAAAATTATAATATCGAGTGTTCTCTATAGCAAAAAAAATTTATTGCTTAAAAGAATCTTAAAAAATTAGAAGTATAATTTTGTGAGATGCACCAACATATATGTCATTGTCGCCCAAAATGAGAAGACAGGAAAACAATGTATTTTGTGGGAAAAATCATGACAAGTCACAAGCTTTCAGTCAAAGTGTTTCATAACTGTTGCTTGTAGGGGCTCTTTCTTTCACCTCGAGAGGACTATCTTTCAATATTGGATGTCGATGTTTGGGCCCTTTGAGTTTGGGAAGAAAATCTGCTCGACAAGATGGTGAATCTCAATTTTTTTTCCTGGAGGAAGACAACCATTGCAGTTTATGTGTTTGGCTGGGCATAACACATAAATATGCAGTTTAATTTTATAAAAGTAAGAATTGAAAAAAATATGTATGTTATTCGGACCATCAATTTAACACCAGAAGAAATAATTTTCTCTGTTTCTCTCTCAAAGTTGGAAAAGAAATAAAACGTATTTTATTTTGATTTTACTGCTATAACTACAAGTGCGACGGCCTCTCTTGTAATATTTGTTTTTTGAGAATTGTATCATTTAACAGTTTCTTCAATGGCTTATCAAAAGCCTTTCCTTAACCTAAAGAAGATGTTCTTATACAAACTCTTTCCATCAAAAGAAAAAGAAGAAGCTTGCAAAGTTAACAACACTCCATGGGTGGTGACTCGAAAACTAATAGAGATAAGGGACTTATACTCTCCCCGATAATCGACTTGGAAAATCTGTGGCAGATCAAGGAAAAGATTACCCATGATGAGGTTGTGTAGGAAAGCTGGTGATTCTATTTTTTCGAGATGTTTGAGTACATTCTTCGATATTGGACATTGGACATGGCAAAAAGTTTGGAGAATGGGTGCGGGGTGTGTGTTTGCATGTGGGATGTAATAGAGGAGAATGCCCTTAAGAAGTATGAAGGTGAAAGTATTTGCTTAAGGAAGCTGTACAATGGTGACTTTTCTCTTTCGTGCGTTGAGTTGTTCAACAATTGCAGACTAGCTGTACAATCTTCAAGTTAGATGTTCAAATTACTTTATGAGATTGGCCCTTAGTGAAAGGTCCATGTATTTAGGACCAAAAACAACATAACATAGTCTTTTGTTTAGTATTACTCTCTTGATATAGTTGTAATAGTTGAAAGGTTTGATTATGAAATTGGAATATTTGCACTATGATGATTCTTAAAGATCCAAATATAGTCCCTGTGATCCCCTTCCTGTACTTGTAATATTAGAGTGCTCTCTTTTTTTTGGGGGGGGGGGGATTTGAGAGGAGCCTTCAGTGTTGCTAGTATGTAAAATAAACATCTACTAATAGATTATCAGTTGCTATTTTCATGCTCCGCTGTAACCGAAGTTTACTCGCCAAACACACTGGTGGAAGATTGCCCCATAATATTCCTTAATCATTGAGCTGAATCATTACTGTCAAAATAACTACGCTTCAGTTCTAAACAAGTTGAGATCGATTATAAGATTCTACTCTGTACTATCAGGAACATATCATAAACTGATGACAGTTCCATTATTTTACTTTTTCTCTGTTCTAGCTAGCTTTGGTTTTAATTGTTTCGAAGAATAGGGGTTCAATTCTGCACCCATTTTGTGATGAAATTAATCCAAACTGTTTTTTGATGTGTGTGCAATATATTATCTAGTAGTAGTCGGGAGGCGTATGTACTCGATTTTATGTCTTCAGTTGAACTTATTACTTTTAGCTCAATGGCTGACCTGAGTTATTTAACGTTTTGTTAGATTGGTCATTAGTTGTACCATATATCATATACTACGCCTCTTTATAACTATATACAATCCCCATTTTTCACTGTGAAAGCAAACTAAACTTTCAATTTTAGTAATTGAAGTTCATCTCGAGAATTGTAGATATGAGTGAATTTCATTGAGTTGGATGTCTATACAGATACCGAACAACAGAGGGTAAACAAGAAAAAGTCTGATGTGCTTGCCCTCATTATATTGGTATTTAAGTTGAGCATCTCAAGATTACGTAGGAAAGAATTCCTCTCCATTAACCTGCCATTCAAAATAAAATAGTTTAGCCATGTACTGTTCTTTCCTCCATTCGAAGATCATGTGTGATAGGTGTCATGCCACGGGAGGGTACCTAAGCACTGGCTGTTACTCAATGACTATTTTTAATCCTCGAGCGAACCACTTGGCCTCATCATCACATCTTACTCAATAGCGGAAGAATACTCATGTAAAACATAAAGGAAAAGATACAAGTATTGCAAAATAATCTCAAGAATAGCTCAACTTTAGCAAAAGAAGTACTCAACAATACTATACTCTAGCTCTATGAAGTCTCTACTCTAAAAGTTTAGATGATACCATGACAAGCCATAGCTATCCAACTCAAGAAAATAAGTATCTGATAAACAAAATAAAGGCTCCTTCTGACACCAAGGAGGGCTCACCAAATCTATGGAACTCGGGGACTGTAAACCTCAATGGCGTGCCTGCTAAAGTCCTCTATCTCTTGTATGTGCATCATGAAATGATGCAGCACCGACTGGCATCATGTAAGGACCCATAATTTCTAAGCTTATGCATGTCGTTCAAGGCTGTCATGGGCCCCTACAACAAGCCAAGTTCAAAAGTATTTTCGTTGGCTAAGTTTGACATAAGTACCGGTAGAAAGATCAACTTTAAACAAGCATAACTCTTGGAACATTAGGAATTGGGTGTCCCTCGATATATCAAATGAAATCCATTTGAGTTAGCTTCGCAACGCACTTGGTTACACCTCATTCCAATGTCGGATGAAGGAGTTATGATCGTTTTCATGAGACCCTCCCGTGCAGTGAAGCCCCACGGGCACCCATACAGACAACATGGCCTTGTATGGGTCATGGTAAATGTTTGGGGCTGGAAAATGGCATGGTGTATGGGTCGTGTCACTCACCACTGGTCGTGAGGAGGGCAGTGGAGGTGTCTTAGGAGGCTTGGCTAGGCATGGGTGGCATTGGAAGCTAAGGTATGGGCCACGACTGCCTTGTACGGCTCGTGTGAAGGGGTACGGGCTGTGGCACCTGGGAGTGTGCTGGCCTGCAAAATTTTCTTATCTAAGTGAGGTGGGATGGACCAGTAAACGGTCCGTGTAACACTACACGGTCCGTGAGAGTTGCCGTCAAAAGTGACATCGACGCTAACTTTTTCTCAAGTGTTCCAATTCCATTTTTCTGTCCAAGTCTTGTCTCACAGCACTCCACACGACCTGTGGAGTGCCACATAGCTAGTGAAGTCTATAGTAAGATGAAACTTTGCCAATTTTTCCATCCGTTCACTAATGACATTTTCGTAAATGCTAATTACTCTAATGCCCTTTTTAGACTTCCAATGCTATCTTAACCTTCCTAAAAGACCTAAACAATGTTCCAAAGGATAAACCTCATTACTCTAATCTCAATTACACTTTCAATCCTCTTAAAAGTCTCCATCAGTCTCCGATTCAATTTCAACGAAACCCAAATAAAGTATGGATTCCAAGACCCACTTCCAAGCTTCCATTCTTCCCAAACTTAATTCCAAGGAACTCAAGGTCTAAGGTATGTGGGTTGATCCTTGACTTCCTTTCAATCAAGGAGACCCAAATTTATTTTTAAGCAATCTCATAGATTTCTCAGTTACTTTAAATTTGGTGTTCTGAAAATTATGAATCCTAAAATTCTAATTATGAATGGGTAGTGTCTATTTGATGATTTTAATGTGATTTAAACTATTACATGAGGATTTTCTTTGGAGTATATGGAATTTTAAGTATGAATGTCCCCTTTAAGACTTCTAAATGCATGGGTGATTACAATAAAAATTTAAATGTGGATTTAATTATGTTTTTGATTGAATTTCATATTATATTGTTATTTTTTGATTGAATCATAATTCTCATGACATTCTCTCATTGTCCATAGCATATGCATTCATGTACATGGATTATTTTGAGAAATTATGTTATGGGTTAATCCCCAATTATATTCTATGATATGAGTTTTGATAAATGTTGGTTATGGCAATATTGTAATCACATATATGTCTTGATTTTGGCTCCTTGAGCATTTTGGGTGCTTGCACCATTTTGTATGTGAATGGGCTATTCCTATGCATGAGTATAAAGACTATGAAATTATGTTTCGGCCTTTAAGCCTAAGAATGCATTAAGATGGTTTCGAAAATGATTTACGTCATTTGAAAGTATATGTATATATATATATATATGTATATGTATATGTATGTATACGTATATTTATTCTTGTGGGATGACGACTTAGCACCGATGGATTGGGGGCGTTAGGGTTATCCCGAAGGGCCCTCTCCCTTTCCTTGAATTATCTGCCTAGCATAGGTTTCCGATTCGAAGAGGGAGTTGTCCCGTGAGGTGAAGTATGGTCTACCCTTGGCAAGTAGATCACCACTTTATCGATGAGCTGATTTCATCGGGATTCCAAGTAATAGCCTTCTTGGTCTTACTTATGTCGGAAGACAATTCTAACTTATACACAACCTTCCCAATTCTCCTCACAATGTGGTAAGGGCCAATATAGCAAGGAATCAATTTTCCCTTCTTCCCAAACCTCATGATTCCCTTTATGGGTGACACTTTTAAGTACACCCAGTCACTCACCTTGAACTCTAAGCCTCTTCTCCTCACATCAGTGTAAGACTTTTGGCAGCTCTATACAGTTTTCAACCTCTCTTTAATGACCTTAACCTTCTTTGTTGATTGGTAGACAAGATCTGGTCCAATCAACTTAGCCTCTCCGACCTCGAACCACCCAATAGGTGATCTGCATCTCCTCCCATACAAGGTCTCATAGGGGGGCCATTTAAATGCTTGCATGGTAACTATTATTATATGCAAATTCAATCAATGGTAGATGGTCATCCCAATTTCCTTTGAAGTAGAGGACATAAGCTCTCAACATATCTTCTAACGTCTGAATGGTGCACTCCGCTTGGCCATTTGTTTGAGGACGAAAGGTTATACTCAAATTTACCTTAGTACCAGTCCCTTTTGGAAAGATCTCCAAAATTGGGAGGCGAATTGAGCCCCTATGTCTGAGATGATGGACAAGGAAACTCCATGCAACCTCACAACCTCTTTGATGTACAACTTGGCATACTCCTCCGTAGTGTTAGTTGTCTTGATTGCTAAGAAGTGAGCCGACTTGGTCATCCAATCCACAATCACCCATATCGAACCATGCTGCTTTCGATACCTCGAGAGAACTAGTAATGAAGTCCATATTGATCATCTCTCACTTCCACTCAGAAATTTCAAAGTTCTGTGCCAACCCACATGGCCGTTGATGCTGAACCTTGACTTGTTGACATTTCGGGCACTTAGAAACAAACTCAACGATATCCCTCTTTATCCCACTCCACCAATAGACTTCCCTCAGGTCGTGGTACATCTTGGCAGAGCCAGGACGAGTGGAATACCTAGAGTTATGAGCTACAACCATGATTCTCTATCGAACACCATCAACATCGAGAACACATAACTTACAACTCAATAACCATCTTCACCTTTGGAGAAGACCATCACTTTCTGCTTGTGCACAACCTCTTTCAATTGGAGTATGATAGGATCTCAATCTTACTTCTCTTCTACCTGTGCCACTCGAGATTATGCAAACCCACTCTGAGTTGAACTCCCAATCGAGCTAATCTATGCACTTCCTGCACTAACTCATTCCTTCTTTCCTAAACATGGGCCTTGCTACCCATTAGTAACCTACTAAGAGCGTCAACAACAATGTTAGCTTTACCAGGGTGGTAGAGGATGCTCATGTCATAATCCTTGAGCAACTCCAACTATCTCCTCTGTCGCAAGTTGTGCTCTCTCTCACTAAAGACATACTGCAAGCTCTTGTGGTTAGTGAACACATCCACATGCACTCCATACAAGTAGTGGCACCAGATTTTAACAAACACCACCATTGCCAACTCAAGATCATAGGTCGGATAGTTACTCTCATGAACCTTAAGTTACTTGGAAGCATAGGCTATCACCTTACCCCTCTGCATTGATAAACAACCCAACCCAACCCAACTCTTGACGCATCACAATATATTTTAAAATCCTCCATCCCATTGGGCAAAGTCAAACAATTGCAGTAGTTAATCTAGTCTTCAACTCTTGGAAGATCTTCTCACATTGCTTAGACCACTAAAACTTGACCTTTTTTTTGAGTCAATCTAGTCAATGGTGCAGAAAGGGAAGAAAATCCATCGACAAACTTGTTGTAGTAGCCTGCCAGCCCCAAGAAACTTCTTATGTCAGTTGGAGTGGTTGTTCTTGGCCAGTTCTTAACCGCTTTAATCTTATAGGCATCTACTCGAATGCCATGACCCAAAACAACATGAAATAGGAAAGCCACTAATTTGAGCTAAAACTCATATTTCAAGAACTTGGCAAACTCATGGCCCTTAAGGGTCTGAAGGACAACTCTGAGGTGATTGGCATGCTCTAGCTCATCCTTTGAATACACTAGAATGTTATGATGAACACGATTACAAACTTGCCAAGATATGGTCTGAATACTCTATTAATCAAATCTGTGAATGTTGTTGGTACATTCATCAACCCAAAGGACATGACCAAGAACTCAATGTGGCCATATCTAGTCCTGAAGGCTGTCTTTGGAATGTCACACTCCCTCACTTTCAACTGATGGTGCCCAATCTGAGGTTTATCTTTGAGAAGTAAGAGGCACCCTGAAGTTAGTCAAACAGATTATCTATCTTGGAAGAGGATATTTGTTTTTGATCATTATCTTATTAAGTTGCTTGTAATATATCCACATTTTGAGAAACCCATCTTTCTTTCGCATGAATAGGACAGGAGCACTCCAAGGAGAAACACCCGGCCTGATAAAGCCCTTCTCTAACAATACCTTCAACTGATCTTTCAATTCAACAGGGGTCATCCTATAAGGTGGAATTAAGATAGGTTGTGTATCGAGAAAAACATTTATCCCGACGTTGATCTCTCTATCAGGAGGGACTCAAGGTAGATCCTCAAGAAACACTTCTGGAAAATTCACTCACAGTTGGGGCTGACTCAAGAGTAAAAGGCTCAACATTATCAGATTTGACTCTCACGAGGTGGTAGATGCACCCTTTAGAGATTAACTTTCTAGCACTAAGGTAACAAATGGATTTTCCCTTAGGTACAACAGAATCTCCCCTCCATTCTATAACAGGCTCATTTGGAAACTGAAACTTGACTTTTCGGGTTCTATAGTCAACAGCGACATAGCAGGCATAGAGCTGTCCATACCAAGGATTACATCAAATTCAATCATCTCCAACTTAACCAAATCAGCAAGATTATCCCTATGGTAGATAGACATTACGCAATCCCTATAGAGTCTCTTAGCTATGATAGTCTCACTAACAAGAGTAAAAAAAAGGAAAGGCTCAAGTAAACACTCAGGAGAAATCTCAAATTTCTATCCATATATGGTGTCACAAAGGACACTGTTACCCCTGGATCAAGCAAAGCATAAAAATCAAAGTTAAAGACTTGAAGCATACTCATCACAACATCCGATGCAACCTCTTAGTGTTGTCTGTTCCCCATTGCATAAAGACAGTTTGTCCCTCCACTAATCCCAGTGTAGCTTCTCTCTGGTGATTCTTGGATGGTGGGATTATAGTGGAGCACTACGCGTTATTACCCCAAAGTGGACATTCTTTCAGGAAGTGACCTATATGGCCACATTTGTAAAAATAATTTCCTCTATCCTTACACTCTGCCAAATGCATCCTGCCACACATTCCACAAGGTGGTTTCCCTCTTTACCAAGGGACACAGTCGCCTGCAAACTCTGTGCTCTAAAGTTTAACTGCCCTTGAGATTTCTGATCATACCTAATATTTGGAGTTGGTGCATTGG
>JAPFFP010042252.1:0-14308 GCA_026153255.1 Solanum medicagineum | reverse complement strand
CTTTTATAGTACTGTAAAATATCATATATTCATTTATAGTTTTATTCCTAGTTGTGCTCTGTCTTAGTATACTGATCTTCACTAGCTTTAGCGTCCAATTTTATATATATTTAGACACTACACTACATGCACTCGAAATACAATGAAGTTAATTCTAGCAGGTTTTTACTCTTCAAGTACCATATGATGATATGTGGCCCTAACCTAGCCAATTCTTACTGTGTCCAATGTGGAATGCTGCTTGGCTTAAAAATTCTAAGGTGCAAGACAATTTTATTCCTTTTTTTTTCTTTTCAAAATACAATCTATGGTTTCTCCAGATTGTAGTTCCAAACCACTCAGGAATTATAATGTAGAGTTCTAATCACAAATTTGCAAATTGAAACTGTATACATATGTGGCATGACATATAAGGGGTTAATATATAAAGAGTATTTTGTGGCAAGAACAAGCTTATTTACTATGATGATGTGACATTGAGCGAAACAAGAAACACGCAAGAGGTGCTAATCAATAGGGTCCTAATGACCAAAAGTTAGTCCAAAGTGAGGAGGATTGTTGAAACATTTTAAGAATTCCATCAATTTGTGATTTTTTATGTTCATCACCCCTTCACACTCAAACATAAATACTAATTAATCCATGGTTCCATTATCTGTTCTGGTAAAATATACCTGAGTATATGACTATATTTTTCCTGTTGATTTTCATGTTATCTTTTTGTAGTCTTGTTTCTTACCAGTTATTTTTAGGAAAGTTTGATGTGATGGATATATCTTTGAATATTCCTCGAAATAGAAAATTTAGAAAATATTATTCGATATATATACTACGCAGTTTAGCATGGAACATTATGCATGCACATGTCGAGGAATAGCTACTAATGTATACAATATAACGTTTTGTTGAGAGGGTTCGGGTGAACATCCTCGAGGACCCCTAGATTTGCACGCACTTATTGAATTACAATTTCTATGATGTCACAAATTGTCATAATGACATAATTACCACGTTTGACATTTATAAATTATGATAAACAATTATATTAGGTATAAATGTAAGGATGCACAACGTAGGAAAAAACTAAGGATGAAAAAGAGAATGAAGTGGCCCATGATATTGCTGAAAATTCTAGTGAGAATAAGCATACACCTGAGAAACTTCATGATGCTATACTGATGCAAGAATCTGATTCTCAACCTGATAATTTGGCAATTGATATAACAACACAAAGTCTTGATGGATAAGGAAAAATTGCAGCTTCAAAATGTGGTGATGTGCAACCTTTGGAAGCTATTGATTTGTAAGCTGAAATCTCAAGTAGTAGTGAGAATGCAACTGGGAACTGGAATATAGTTGCTCCAAAAACATCAATTTCTATGGGTGTTGGTTTCTCGACGAGTCGAAGTAAATCTCCAAGCCTTGAAAATAGGCAACATGTAGCAACTAATCTAATAGTTCCAGCTAATGAAGGTATGTCATCACTCTCTCAATCTAATGTCACGGATGTGATTATTTCAGAAGGAAGACAGAGAGAGAAGAGTGATCCTAAATGGGCTGATTTTGGTTGATGAAGAAGAGCATGTTGCACCTCCTTTTATGGATAGCAAGCTAAGCCCAAAAGCTCCAGAATTTGTGCCTGAAACTCGATCTCAAAGAAGAATAAATTAGAAATTTTAGCATCGGGAGATAGTCCAACTAATGTTTATGCTATTGATTTGGATAATGATTGTATTGATGAGGACAAGGAAGATACTATGTTGGATATATGCTTTGATAAAGTCGCCAAGGATGGAGACATCTCACCTAGACATAAAAGAAGTGGAAGTAGCAAAAATAAAAAAAAAACACTTGGAAGAAAACATAATTGGGATGGTAAAGTGATTGTGGATTTTGTTCCAAGGCACCTACCGATACGACTGGCAAAGCAGAATCACATGACAGCATCAATAGATTCGACCAGATCCAATAAATCCAACAAGTGATGAATTATCAAATATTGTTGGATAGATTTGAAGAAGAGGACAAGAGGTAAATACTTCAAATTGCTTTAGATGGGCTATCTAGCGTTTTTAATTCATGCATCTATAAAGAGAAGTTTGAGGTTGATAACTTAACTTTCTTCTTGGCTTTTATATTTTTACTCTATCTAAGTGTCATCATTTGTAATATCATCATAGAGTATACTCTGATAATCATAGAATACCTAGTTCTATCTAGTTCTTATTTTCTTCAAACTTTTTAATTAGTAGAGATTCATTACCTCATTAGGTTTTACAAGGTAAGGTTTATCCCTCCTTGCTTGTAATTATTCCTACTGAGATTTTCTTCTATAATAAAAAGTCGCTAGATGCTACGTCTAGTGGTATAAATTTATTAAAGTATAAAAAGGTATAAATGTAACTTTGACCATAACCATGAAACTACACGTGAGAGCGTGCATACGCTAAAACTAGTATGTTTATAGTCTGATTTTTATCGGTAAGATCTTCACAGGAGTCACATAATTAAATTGCAACTCTATTTCTCATAAATGAAGTGAATGAAAGAAGAAAAGGAAATATAATTATATTTAAGTCCCCCCAATCTGATTGTAAAATTCAAGAACTCATTTTTCATTATTAAAGAACTTCTCAGTCCTCTCTATTCCACTCTACTCTCTTTTCTCACTCTCTTGAATGAGGTACATTCTTTATCAACTAGGCTTTTATGTTATTTTTCATTAGTGAATAATCTTTTGATCCTTCTTCTTCATTTTGTTCTTTGTTCTGCAACAGGTTCTTGACTGACAAAGTTGATACTGGTGATTATTTACTCTGTTGTAGTGTCTTGTCACTACCCGGACCTAAGGCCTAGAGGTGACACGGCGAACGGGAACCCGAGGATTCCCAAACAAGCCTCAAGATACCAAAACTCACATCATCGATTCAAAAGCATACACAAAGTAAACACAAAGTTCTACGGGGCTGGAAAATAGGACTCACTCTATGTGCGCAATTCGGGACTTAGGATCTTTCCATCACAACATATAGCTAAACCATCAATCACATAACCACCTCACACAACGATAGTCAAAGATGGCCATCCCAAAACATAGACCTAAGTCATAACACAACATAAAACATAAAGAAGTTTACGAGGTGTCCAATAATGCCACTACATAGATGGGTTGGGGGCCAAGACATTCCCCAGGCTCACCCTATATACAAAAAGAAACGAAAGTATCTAAGGTAGATAGATGGTGGATCGACCTTGGAAGATAGGACTCACCACTACAAATAAAGTTGGAATCCGAGCTAAGCATCAAACGGTGGATGATCAAAGTCCTCAGTCCCAACATGGTGAAATCATGTAGGCAACAGTATGCGTTGGTACGTTTGAATGTACTAAGTATGTAGGATGCAATTCATGAGTTAGCAAAACCTACATTTCCATGTTAAATGACAAGGGCACATAATATAAAAAGAGATATATAGCAAGGAATGTAGGTACAACAAGATGTTATGAAATTCATGATGCATGAATTGCAAATGATGCTCATATATAGTGGGAATTTGACATCAACCGACATGGGTAAGACCAAGTGAGCTATTACTTGGAATCCCGATGAAATCCCCTCACGGTAAAGAGGTGGTCTACTGCCAAAGGTATACTATACTTCACCTTAAGGGCACCCCCATTTCTTATGAAGCAACCTTCCTTACGGGCACCCCTGTTTTGGATAGGATTTTTACATTTAGCATACCATATCATATCACATAGTTTCTTCTTCTTACGGGCACTTCCATTTCAGAGACAACTTTCCTTATGGGCAACCCCATTATGGAAAGGAACCTATGTTAGGCACATAGTTTGAGGAAAGAGAGCGGAATCCTCATCTCGTTGATGCTAAGTCGTCATCCCACAAGAGTACTTATAATGTACATAGTTATACATGCTTTCAAAAAGATACAAGTGTTGCCAAAATATTTCAACGTGCAATTGGGCTTAAAAGACAAACACATTCATAATAATTCATACTTAGTCTCAAATGCCAAAACCATAATTGCATAGTCATAATACTCATGCATAAGAATAGCCCATTCAAATACAAAATGGTGCAACCACCCAAAATGCTTAAAGAGCCATAATATATAGACATATATGTGATCACAATATTGTCATAACCAATATTTTATCAAAATCATATCATAGAACATAATTGGGCTTAACCCATAACAAAATTTCCATAAAATCTCATGAACATGAATGCATATGCTATGAATGATGTGAGAATGTCATGGGTAATTGAGATTCAATCTAAAACTATCAATATAATAAGAAATTCAAGTGAAAACATAGTTAAATCCACATTTGAATTCATAATATAATCACCCATGCTTTAATTCAAACATTTTAGGACCATGCATATTCAAATATTCATAATAACAATGTATTTCAATATTTCAAAGATGAATTTATCTTAAAATTCATAGATAAACATAACTCATTCATTGGTGGAATTTAAGGAATCAAAAGATTTTAAAACCCCAAATTAAAGTAAATAAACTTCATGTATATTTCTTGAAAATAATTTGGGTCTCCTTGATTGAAAGGAAATCAAGGATCAAAACCCACATACCTTCACGAAGATGAACAAACACCAAAGAATTTTGAAGAAGAGTTGAGTTCCTTAGCCCCCAAGATGGAATTCCCAAGAGTTCTTTTGAGAGTTGTTTTGAAAGAGTTCAAAATTATGAGGGATGAGTTTGAATGTTTGAAATAGGTTTTAGGACTTTAGATGACCATACAATAGCATAGTAATCCCCAAAAGACCAATAGAAATGACGGGAATTACTAAATGCCATTAATGAATCGGAGGAAAAATTCATCGGAAGTCATTTGACTTGAGGCCAAACGGCCCGTTTGGCACTCCACGGTCCGTGGGGAGTGCCCATGAAACAACACTTAGAAAACTTTTATGGAAATTTCAATCTTGAACCAACACTTAGAATTTTTCGCACGAGTCCACCAAACATACACCTTTCACGAGCCGTGTGAAGCCACACGGACCGTGTGGTGCTCCTGTCTCACCAAAATTAGGAAATTTTTCATGGAAAGTTACAAGATGGTGATCCCATACTTAAAATATTTTCTCACCGGAAGCACCACGGAGGGCCTCACGGCCCGTGCAAAGCCACACGGTCCATGTGACTTTCGCGTGGCAGTACACTTGTCCTAAAGACACCTTCATACCTAGTAGGAGGCCAAACAGCCACTCCCACAGCCTGTGGCAAGCCACACCGCCCGTGTCTCTGGCCGTGCCCCTCCACTTGGTTCCAAAAAGCTCCCACACATGAAATTAAGGACAAGTGTGGTTCCATTGAGGGTCACATAGCAAGTGCCAAGGCACACGGCTCGTGTAGACCTCCCTGGGACAACACTTGCTCAATATTTCATCCAAAAACCAAATTTCCAAGTGTTCACAATGTCATACAAAATCCGGATCATTACATATCTCCCCCTTGGGAACGTTCGTCCTCGAATGTGCAAGAACAAGGCTCGAAAGGCTTGAATTAGAACATGAAACTTCCAGACACAATATTCCATGCATAGTTCATCATTTAAAAATCATAAATCCATTAAATCTCATGTCGAAATGAACCAAAATCATTCAAAACCTCATAAAAACCATTTTAATGCACATGTAAGCATGTCATGCCATGAGACTCAAGAATGCAAGAGTTGGGACCAATTAGATAAGGAAGATACCTTAGGCTTGAGTAGATTGGAAAAGATGGGGATATCACTTCATCATTTCCAACTCCGCCTCCCATGTAGCACTCTCCATATGTTGTTTCCACCAAAGCACCTTCACCAATGCCACATCCTTGTTACGAAGTCGTTTCACTTGTCTATCTAAAATCTCTACCGGCACTTCCTCATAAGACAAGTTCTCTTCCACCTCAACACCCTCTAAAGGTACAATAGTGCTAGGATCACCAACCATCTTTCTCGACATGGAAACATGGAAGACCGGGTGAATAGAACTCAAATCCGAGGGTAACTCAACCCTATATGCCACATTCCTAATCCGCTCAATAACTTCATAAGGGCCTACATACTAGGGACTTAGCTTCCCCTTTTTGCCAAAACGCATCACTCCCTTCATAGATGAGACTTTCACAAACACCCAATCTCTAACTTGGAATTCAAGATCCGTCTTCCTAAAATCCGAATAGGACTTTTGGCAACTTTGTGCCATCTTCAACCTCTCTCTAATGAACTTCACTTTCTCCATAGCCTCCATCACCAAGTCTGGCCCAATCAAAGCCACCTCTCCCAACTCAAACTACCCCACCAGACACCTACACCTCCTACCATACAAGGCCTCAAACGAGGCCATACTAATGCTAGCATGGAAGATATTATTAAAAGCAAACTCGACAAGTGGAAGATGGTCATCCCAATTACCCTTGAACTCCAACACAAGCCCTCAACATATCTTCCAAAGTTTGAATCGTCCTCTCGGCTTGCCCATCAGTTTGGGGATGAAAGGCAGTGCTCAATTTGACCTTAGTAAGAAGTCCCCTTTGAAACGACTTCCAAAAGTGCGGAGTGAATTAGGTACCTCGATCTGATATGATAGACCTAGGCACACCATGAAACCTTACCAACTCTCGGATGTACAACCTTGTATAGTCTTCGGCACCAAAAGTAGTCTACACTGGTAAAAAATGAGCCAAATTAGTCATCTGATAGACGATCACACAAATAGAGTCAAATTGTTTCCGAGTCCGAGGTAACCCAACCACAAAGTCCATATATCTACCCACTTCCAAGTAGTGATTTCAATGTCTTGAGCCAACCCACCAGGCCTTTGATGCTCCATCTTCACTTGTTTACAATTTGGGCATTCAGATACCAACTTAGCTATGTCCCTCTTCATACCATCCCACCAATAAACCTCTTTAAAATCCTGACACATCTTGATAGACTAGGGGTGAATTGAATAATGAGAACTATGGGCTTCACTCATGATCACCTCCTTAAGGCCATCAACATCCGAAACACATAACCGGTCTTGATACCGAAGTACACCATCCCTCCCTTGGGAGAAAACCTCAATATTCTTTTCAGCAACCAATATCTTCATTTCAACCAAGGATGGATCTAAATCTTTCTTAGCCTTCACATCAAGAACCACCGAGGATTTGACCCCATTTAGAACATGTATACTACCATCATTGGAATCAACCACTCTAACACCCAATCTAGCCAAATGGTGGACATCCCTAGCAAACTCCTTTTTCCCCTCCTCAACAAGAGCCACACAAGCCATGGATAGCCTACTAAGTGCATCAGCAACCACATTTGCATTGCTGGGGTGATATAGAACACTCATGTCGTAATCCTTTAGGAGCTCCAACCATCTCCTTTGCCTAAAGTTAAGGTCCCTTTGAGTGAACACACATTGCAAGCTATTATGACCAGTGAAAACATCAACATGTACACCGTACAATAGTGCCTCCAAATTTTCAAAGCAAAAACCACTGCCGCTAATTCAAGGTCATGAGTTGGATAATTACGCTCATGCATCTTCAATTAGCTTGATGCATAAGCTATCACCTTACCATGTTGCATAAGTGCACAACCCAACACAATTTGAGAAGCATCATAATATATCACAAGCCTATCCAAATTGTTTGGTAGAGTCAAAATCAGAGCTGATGTAAGTTGATCCTTTAAAGTTTGGAAACTCCTCTTGCACTCATCCAACCACACAAACTTTGCATTGTTTTGAGTCAACTTGGTCAATGGAGATAAAATAGATGAGAACCCCTCAATGAACCTTCTATAATAACCCGCTAACCCAAGGAAGCTTTGAATGTCCGAAGGAGTCAACATTTTAGGCCAATTCTTTACGGCCTCGGTCTTCTTCGGGTCAAACTTTATACCATCACCGGACACCACATGAACCATAAAAGCAACTTCACCCAACCAAAACTCACATTTGCTAAATTTGGCATACAACTTCTTCTCCCTTAAGGTTTGCAAAACCAACCTCAAACGATCCATATGCTCCTGCTTACTCCAGAATAGATAAGAATATCATCAATGAAGACAACCACAAAACTATCAAGGAATGGCTTGAACACCCGATTCAGAAGATCCATAAAATTGGCTGGAACATTAGTTAGGCCACACGACATCACCACAAACTCAAAGTGTCCATATCTTGTCCGAAAGGTTGTCTTGGGAATGGCACACTCTCTAACCTTCAACTGATGATACACGGAATGGAGATCAATCTTCGAAAAGTGAGTAGCCCCTTGAAGTTGGTCAAACAAGTCAGCGATTCTAGGCAACGGATACTTATTCTTAATGGTCACCTTATTCAATTTCCTATAATCGATACATATACGAAGAGATCTATCTTTCTTCCTTACAAATAACACCGGAGCATTCCATGGAGAAATACTTGGCCTGATAAAACCCTTTCCTAGCAAATCTTTCAACTGATCCTTCAACTCCTTCAACTCAGCCAGCACCATATGATAGAGAGGAATAGAGATAGGTTGAGTATCCAAAAGAAGATCTATGTCCAAGTCTACTTCCCTATCAGGAGGAATATTGGGTAAGTCTTCAGGGAACACATCCGAAAACTCACTCACCATCGCGACCAACTCAAAAGTAGGTAATTTGAATTCCACATCCTTAACCCTCACAATATATACACCCCTCGTAGATCATTTTCCGAGCTTTGAGGTAGGAAATAAATCGACCCTTAATAGTGGAGTCACTACCCTTCCATTCAAGAACGGGCTTACCAGGAGGTTGAAACTTGACCTTCCGGGTTCTGCAATCTATAGAGGCATATGATGCATGCAACCAATCCATCCCTTGAATCACATTAAAATCATACATTTCAAGTTCTACAAGATCACATGGGAATACCTTATGCAAAATAGAAACGGGACAACTATGATAGACCCTATGTGCAAGAACATATTCGCCCACAGGAGTATAAACTGAGTAAGCATCCCTAAAAGTTTCTGAACTCAAACCAAATTTAACAGCCAATAGAGGGGTTAGAAAAGACAAGTTTGCACCCGGATCAAGCACCTCGAATGATGAGTAAAGGTAGAATAAAGACACGAGAAGACTCAGAACTCATCTCACTCCTCACTTACGAACTCTCGAACCCTCAACTATCCATCACTTTCTACGTCTCTATCTTGAACTCAAGAATAGAATCAGCACATCAAATCAAAAATGGAAATTTCAATAGTGCTAAGGATAAGGATATTACCTTGGACATTATCATCAATTGGCACGAATAGGTGTGGGTATTTGATCTTCATAGCTTTCTCAGCTTTCCATGTAGCTTCCTCAACAAATTGGTTCCTCCATAGAACATTGACGGAGGCTATCTCTTTATTGCTCAGCTTGCAGACTTGTCGATCAATGATTTGGACCAAAATTTCCTTGTAGAATAGGCTGTCTTTTACTGCCGTACTCTCAATAGGGATTGCTAAGGCAGGATCTCCCAAACACTTCTTTAGCATCGAAATGTGGGATGTCGGATGAATCCCGTCTAGCTCGGAAGGCAAGTGCAACTCGTAAGCGACCTTTCCAACCCTCCTCATAATCAGGTAGGTCCGATATAGCATAGACCCAACTTCCCCTTCTTCTCGATCCTCATGACACCCTTCATTGGGTGACACATTCAAGTACACCCTTCCTCAGCCGTATTAGTTGTCTTGACTACCAAGAAGTAGGCTGATTTAGTCATCCTATCCACAATTACCAATATCAAACCATGCTGCTTTGGGGACCTTGGTAAACTAGTATGAAATCCATATTGATCATCTCCCATTTCCACTCAGGAATTTTGAAATTCTGAGCCGATCCACACAGTCTCTGATGTTCAACCTTGACCCGTTAACAATTGGGGCACTTAAAGACGAATTCAACAATGTCTTTCTTCATTCCTTTCCACCAATAGACTTCCCTCAAATCGTGGTGCATCTTGGTGGAGCCATGGTGGATAGAATATCTAGAGCTGTGAGTTTTGGCCATGATTGTTTCTCGGATACTGTTGACATTGGGCACACACAATCTACGCCGATATCTCAACACCCGATCTCCCCCATTTAGAGAAAAACATCACTTTTCATTTGTGAACCTCTTGTTTCAATTGGGACAAGACATGGTCTTGCTCTTGCTTTTCCTTCACTTCTAACACTAAGGAGGGAAGCAGACCCATTCTGAGCATTGACCCCGCCTCCATTGTTCTCCCCAAGTTGCACTCCTGGACGAGCCAATCTATGGACTTCCTTAGCCAGTTCTTTCTTCCCTTCTTCCACATGGGCAGTGCTACCCATAGATAACCTGCGAAGAACATCAATAACAATGTTAGCCTTACCTGGGTGGTAGAGGATGCTCATATCATAATCCTTGAGTAACTCTAACAATCTCCTCTGCCGCAGGTTGGGCTCCTTTTAACTGAATACGTATTGCCAACTTTTGTGGTCAGTAAACACATCCACATGCACTCCATACAAGTAGTGGCTCCAGATCATAAGTTCAAATACCACCGTGCAAACTCGCGATCATGAGTCGGATAGTTCTTCTCAAGGATCTTAAGTTGTCTGGAAGCATAGGCTATCACCTTCCCTCTCTGCATCAGCACATAACCCAGTCCAACTCTGGATGCATCATAGTATATCACAAAGTCTTCCGTCCCATCGGGGAAAGTCAAAACTGGTGTTGTAGTCAGTCTAGTCTTCAACTCTTGGAAACTCTTCTCACATGTGTCCGACCACTAAAACATGGCCTTCTTCTAAGTTAGCTTGGTCAATGGTTCAAACAAAGAAGAGAAGCCCTCAATGAATCTATCCTAGTAGCCTGCCAATCCCAAGAAACTTCTTATTTCCGTCGAAGAGGTGGGTTTAAGCCAGTTCTTAACCGTTTCAATCTTCTAGGTATCCACCCGAATACCATCCCTCGAAACAACATGACCTACGAAGGCCAATGACTTGAGCCAAAACACACACTTCAAGAACTTCACATACAACTTATTATCCTTGAGATTTACAAAACCACTCTGAGATGATTAGCATGCTCCTCTTCATCCTTAGAATACACCAAGATGACATCAATGAATACGATCACAAATATGTCAAGATACAGTTTGAATACTCTGTTCATCAAATCCATGAAAGTTGTAGGCCCATTAGTCAACCCAAAAGACATGACCAAGAACTCAAAATGGTGATACCATGTCCTAAAGGCTATTTCTTGAATACCAATTTCCCTTACATTCAATTGATGGTAACCCGATCTGAGGTCTATCTTGGAGAAGCAAGTGGCACCCTAAAGTTGGTCAAATAGATCATCTATCCTGGGGACAGGATACTTATTCTTTATTTTGACCTTGTTCAGTTGTTGGTAGTCTATGTACATTATAAGAAACCCATCTTTCTTAAGCACGAATAGGACAAGAGCACCCTAAGGACAGACACTAGGCCTTATGAAACCTTTCTCTAACAAGTCTTTCAATTATTCTGTCAATTCTTTCAACTCAGCGGGGGCCATTTTATAATGTGGAATTGGAATAGATTGGGTCTTGGGGAGAACATCAATCCCAAAGTCAATCTCCCTATTAAGAGATACTCCAGGCAGATCATCAGAAAATACTTTGCGGAACTCATTCACAATCGGGACGAACTCAAGAGTAGGAGACTCAACATCATCATACTTAACTCGTACGAGGTGGTAAATAAAACCATTGGAGATCAACTTTTTCGCTCTAAGATAAGAGATAAATTTGTGCTTAAGTGCAAGAGAACTCCCCTTGCACTTTTGAATAGGTTCATTAGGAAAATGAAACTAAACAATTTTGGTTTTACAATCAATAAAGGCATAGCAGGCATGAAGCCAATCCATCCCAAGTATCACATCGAAGTGAACCATCTCTAGTTATGCCAAGTCAGCCAAGGTGTTTCTATAATAAATGAGTACTACGCAGTCTCTGTAAACCCTCTCATGAAAGTTAGATTCACCTGTAAAAGTGGACATAGCAATAGGTTCAAGTAAACACACTAACAAAATCCCGAACTTATTAGCCGCGTAGGGAGTCACAAAAGACAAATTGGCACCCGAGTCAAGCAATGCATAACAATCAAAAGTAAAGACTCGAAGCATATTCGTAATAGCATCTAGTGCAGCCTTCTAATCTGTTGATTACCCATGTCATAAAGACTGTTCGTCCCGCCTCTTGTGCCCATAGTAGTAGCCCTCTGATGATTGCCAGCTCGGGGTATTGTTGAGGATTGTGCTCTATTGCTCCCTTCACCTTGTCTCCTCTTCGGAAACTCAAATTAGAAGTTACTAGTCTATCCACATGAATAGAAAACATCCTTACCCACATGACACTCACCCAAATGAAGCTTACCACACTTGTCACAAGGTGGCTTTCCTTCACACTTTGGGTCACACTAGCTTGAGATTGAGCACCCTGACCCCTATAATTCTGGTAACTATAAGATTGTTGATCATACTTGTTTGGTTGGATGGGTGCACTCACTACAGAGGGTCCATAATGAGATGATCTTTTATGGGAATAGGACTTGTCACCCTTATTCTACCTCTGATGGCCAGGCTCATGCCAATTTGTTTTCGCTTTCCTGTTCATATGCTCTTCTCTATGTCTTTTCTTATCCTCCTCTATCTATTGGGCATACACTATGATCCTGGAGATGTCCATGATGGGGATCAACAAAGTTGTCTTGAACTCCTTCTGCACATGTCTGCCCAAGCCGGACACAAACTTCCCCATCCTTGCCCTTATGTCTTGAACCATCTCCGGATCATATCTAGATAGCTTAATAAACTAAAGACTGTACTCCAGAATAATCATTCCTCCTTTCTTCAAGTTTACAAACTCGACAACCTTCGCCTTCCTCAACTCTTGAGGAAAGAAATGGTCAAGGAAAGCAGCTTCAAGCTCTTCCCACTCCGCAGGCTCAGCATCCTCACCTCTACTATCCTCCCATTGGTTGTACCAGACATTTGCAACATCTTTTAGCTGGTAGGAGGCAGCTTAACTCCTTCAATATCAGTGGCATGCATAGCTTTCAAGACCTTATATATCTCGTTAATGAAGTTCTGTGGGTCCTCCTCAACCTTTGACCCCGGATACACCAGCGGGTTCGTCCTCAAGAAATCTTTGAGTCGGGTTGTAGGACTCCTGTAAGCTAGAGCTGGGAGCTTAAGGACCTCATTTGTTAACCTAGGAGGCGACCAGCTGAGTCAGCATAGATGGCTCTCCTAAACTCCGCTTCTGAGGTGGCATTTTGCTGGTGTTGTGCAAGGGGCACTTGTGGGACCTCAGCAGTCCTGGCTGGCCGTCCCCGTCTCCTCGTCTCTATCTGAACCGGGACCTCTAGTTGGGCATTCTCAGCAATTGGGGCTGAGGCATCTCTCTAAGTAGTTGTTCATTTTGGTGGCATATTCTGTAAACGTGTAATGCACAAATTAGCCGAGATTTTCATAGAGTTAAACTCTACAGCATGAACTCAGATCATCGAAGAAGGGTAACACTTCCTAATGTCCTATAGCCTCCTGCTTATAAAGTGTGGTGCACAACACATCCATAAAAAAAACTCTACTAGACACTTCTTCTTAGACTCCCTAGGACAGTTGAACTCTGGGCTCTGATACCAAGTTTTTCACGCCCTAGAAGGGTACCCTAGACGTAACTGGCACTCAGAGACTATTGCTAGCCCCCAAGCGGACCACCTAGTCTCATTACATTCGTTCAATCAATCGATAAGCAGAAGATATTAAAGAAAAATCTCAGCATTCAGTGGGCTATAAGACTCATCAATTCTGTCTATCACATGGAATAAGATTAACAAAGGACATAGTTTAAAAATAGAGAAAAGGGAAAAATCCCAAAATCAACCATCATCTATCTATGTCTATGAAGCCTCTATAACTACTATCTAAGAAGGTACCATGACAGGCCATGGCTACCCACAACTCAATGAAATAACATAAATAGATAAAAGAAGAAACATCCTCCAAATGCAAGGGAAGACTTACCACTCTCTGGGACCAAAGGACTCTAAACCTCAACGATTCACCTGCTGAGTCCTCTGTCTATTGAATCTCCATCATGCATGATGCAACGCTAAAAAGGCGTTAGTACATAGAATGTACTGTATGTAAAATGGGCTAAAGTAAACAGTATAGGTATGAAAACATGAAATGACATAGGCTCATCAGTTGCTCAACCTCAACTCAGGATAAGGAATAGGAC